>JAMKCH010001413.1:0-40144 GCA_023653785.1 Ophioderma brevispina
GCAATTTCATGTTACAAAATTTATGTCATCTCCGAGACAAACGATTTCAGTCTCAGGGAAGTTTTAAGGTGAATTGTGCGAACTGGTGGTGCCTCCTATTCATGATGAGCATCACTACTAATCACTACAACAGATATCAGCAGCAAGGATTTTATTAAGAAAGAAAGCTGAGATGTTTAACTTACTGTTCGGAAGTGACAAATGTGTTTCGGAGGTGACAGGTGCTAAAGGAAGGTATGCAGTGTTCGTATAATTTAAATATGTTTGGGTATTTGGCAACTTTTATTCAAGTAAGATGGTTAAGGCAGTTCAACATTTAAAAGAAGGTCAAAAACGATGGCCATTTATCTCTTTTAAAAAAAACACATTCTTTTTATTTTTTTTATTTTTTTTATTATTTACACAAAAAGTTTACATGAATTTTGAATTGCGCACAAACACAAAATCTAAGGAGGCGAAGGATCAAATTCTTTGGAATAAATGCAAGCCCTACGGTATATTGTTTGTAATACACCAAAAACAGAGAGAATTCTTATAAATAATAAGGAGGAACAGTTTGTTATAAATAGGCATTATTTGTTAAAGGAAAAGGTCACCTCCGCAACGCTGAATGAAACAACCGGATCTCGGCAAGAGAAGCAGAAAATGTGAAAACCAAAAATAGCATTATAATAAAATAAAAAAAATAAAACATTAATAAAAAACAAAAACTGGGAATTCAATGCAGGGGAAAAAAATACAGGCTTTGAGAAAAAATAGATTTAATCTTACAAAAAAATAAAAAAAATAAAAAAGTCCAATTTTAACCAAATAAATGGGCACCAAATCTAAAAGAAAAAAGTAAGGAGGTTTTGTTAGGAGCATGTCAGAAAGCCCCTATATGGGATAGTTACACAGCAAAAGTATCTTTGAAATTATTCATTGAATAGTGAGATACATATCATGAAGTGTCAAAACTGAAGTTACACCACTGAAGCTGAAAAGGCCATTCGTTTTTGGTCATCTGATTGGGTAGAAAGAACATTTTAAGCCAGGATGCTAACACAGGCCTATGTATGTGTGTAGGCCATGGCGTGCATGCATGGTTTAACAATTTTGTGTAAAATTTTAACACACATAAGGGCCACCAAATAGCTAAAGAAAAAAAATAGGAGGTTTGTTAATCTAGCTCAAGCAAGCCATATATAGGATAGTTACACAGCCAAATATCATTGAAAATTCTTCTTTGAATTAGTGAGATACATCATGAAGTGTCAAAAATGAAAGTTACACCACTGAGAGTGGAAAAGGGCCATTAAGATTTTGTCATCTGATTTAGTTAAAAGAACATTTTAAGCCAGGATGCTGAACACAGGCCTATATGCCATGTGTAGGCCATGGCGTGCATGCCCCCATGGTTACAATTTTGTGTAAGTAGGGTCCAAGAATTTTAGGTGAAGAAATTAGCATAGTCAAACCTGTCTTGTGTTGAGGAAGTGAGGTTGGAGTCCAAAACGGATCGCCGTAATCGACTTCTTGCCATGTATTTTGGTTCATCCTCTATGGAAGACCTCATGAATTAGGCCTAGCATGAAAGCTTGTATGGAGTTTACAAACTTAGTAAGGATGAAAATTTACCACATCTCCAAGTTGAAATGGGGATGGTATTTTGTTCAGATTATGCAACGTCTTCAAGGACTAACAGTTTACATGCACATGTGCAGGTAAAAAGAGTGAAAGCTACAGCACAGCAAAAATTTGCAATGCATTGCGCACGGGTGCACATGGTGTTCAAACCACTGGCGGAATGCCGTTGCCGGTCACTAATATCCATGCATTTCACACATATGAATAGTTTATTAAAACAACCTTCACTCAACAATGGGCATGATTGGCAGTGGTTGCTTGTTTATGTGTACATTTACAAATGCACAAAACCTCTTTTCCTTGATTTTTATGAAATTGAGCAAGTGTAATTCAGTATGTGAACAATTTGAACTGATTAACGTCACAAACTAAAACTAAAGGATTTAGGTTAGGTTTCACTGAGATTTAATATTTTTGAGGGCCGGCAAATTGCCAGCATGTGAACACCACAAACTTATGAGCACATGGGACATGTATTGTGTGGTTGCTTTTCAATACCCTGTCTCTAGGGTGACCGTAGGAACCCATGGATTCGATCCATGTATTTTTGGCCACCACAATTCCTTCACTGCGTTATTTCATTGATGCTGCCGAATTCATAGGTGGTGGCACAATACTAAATTCTTTTCTTATGTCATCTTGTGGACATTCATTGTAGATTTAAATGATGGATGTATAATTTAGGTTTTATCTTGTATGAGTCCAAGTTTTGCTCTGACTAGACACTCCATGTTGGGTGGTCATGCTTACTTGTATGTTTATGTCCTATTTTTATCATATAATAATATAATGATGACATTATGCTGACGATCGAAATCAAATCAAAATCAACTCAAATCAAATCGAATCAAACCCTGTCGGGCAAGGTGTTCCTAAGTCCACCTATCTTGACCAGAAAGTATCTGTGAATGAAAAATTTGAGGTGCACTTTAGAGCTCTATGAAAAATCTTGTATAGAAACATGTCCCAAGTAAACAAGAGGCAAATATCACCCCCGCCATGGTTTTTCAACAAATAAGTAAGACGTTTAAAATTGAAATAACCACTACCGGTATCGAGCCAAACCGACTAGGAGGACCAATTATTGGTACACCAGGGTCGATCTGTGTTATAAGCAGGAGCAGATATCATTGGGCCTTTTAAGGAGTTTCGTTACCCCCACTACCACTGGTAGTTTAGTATAACCCCTCTATATCATTGCTAGGTAGTTAGTACTCTCCAAATTGTGGTATCAACTCACTTTCAATAGGGCCAATTTAAGTTTTACTACACATGGTTTAAACTTAAAAATCCCCACTCCATGTGGGAAATGCAGGCCATATTGTCCATCTGTAATAAGGAGCAAAACTTGTAACAATGTTACCACCTTATGACCATTGGTTTGGACTTAAATAGGGTAAAATGACTAAATGGTAAAAAAGGTCAATTCAATTTATACCGGGGTCAACATTAACAGTTAATATGATTCTATTTTAAAGGGGGATGGCCCAAATTAATTTCTATAAATTGTTCATCTTGATGAATGGCCTTCACCCCACAACCCACCTGTCAAGTTTTGCGCCGTAGTTCAATCAACCCATTGTTAAGTTAGAGCTAAAAACATGATTTTGTAATCCCCACAGAGTTACTGGGTAAGATTATTATGTCGACCAAAATGGGGCGATTTTCAATAATAACATCCAAACCAAACATTACTTTTAGCCAAAGGATTTCACAGGGTAAAATGAGAAAAATAGTGCTTTCTTCTGTACCAAAAATCTTGATAAATTTGGTGTAAAATATGGGTCCCTGGGGAGTGCTCACAAAATATGGTAAGTTGCTCAGAAATATGGCCTGTTTGTTAGGGTTATTTGTGTAGAATAGTTGGTTAATTGCTGCGTCCAGAATGGAATTCTGTAATAAACTAACAATACTTACGTTCTTGTTTAGTTCTGTGTAGTTTGTGTTGTTTTTTTCCCATTACAGTCATTATCATGGACCCCCAAATACAGAAAAAGCCTGACAGACGGAACACAGTGACAGTCAATCATTTGAGAACAAAGTGACCAGCTTGTGGTTCAGTTTCTCCACCACATCAGCCCGCGAGCATCATGAGCAGACATGCAACAAAAAGAACCATAGAATGAGCAATCAGCCACTGTTTGGAAAAAGAACAAACAACTCAAGACTAGACCAAAATATGACGCTGTGGAGCAGTCTAATTTCTGGAGTGACAGGACAAACTAAGTAATCAAGAAACAGGTACCATTCCCAGTGTCAGTCAGTCAACTGATAAAAAGAAACAAACTTGATAACGAATCAACCAGCATCCAGTGGGCATTGTGTTTGAAGTTTATGAAAGCCACTCAGCCAGATGGCCCAACGAGCTGGTATTGCAGTTGTCCTGCAGGGGCAAATCTTCTGCCGGCAAGGATCTTCAGAACAAGGACCAAAACTCAATCCGCTCGTGCAGAGCAACCAACAGAATTCCCCCCCAAAGAGTATAGAAGACCACCCTCACAGTGTAATTTCCGACACAAGTTTCAGATGCTACCCATTTCAAGAGACTTCAGACATAATTGCCAGTACCATCGGATGAAAACTGCAAGATAGTAATCAACACAACTGAAATGCAGTGAATAACAGCAAAATCAAAACTTTCATTTGTTTACAAACCATTTCAAGAGAGTATGTTGTACCAATGGAGGCTCCAACTCTACCTCAAGAGCATCATATGATTATACAGGCTTGTCCCAATAAAAAACTATACAATCCAAACTAAAAATTATAAAAAAATTAAACTGTGTATTTGTGCCATATATTTTGACTTCATTCGTTAGACAAGATCCTAAGCGAAATCCTCGTTTTATTCATCCAATTTGATGGAACCTAAGCGGAGATATTGTCAGTTGAACACAAAGGATAAAATACCCACTTGGGCCAGTTCACCTGAAGGTTCAAGAAAACTCAAAGGTTATAAAGGGTGTTGTAGCATCATTGTGGGAATTAAATCGTTTTCAAACAAAGAAAATTGATCGTCAGAGTCAATGTATTATACATGCATTGAAAATAATCAACTAAATATTTTCAGTGAATGAAAGCACCAGAAAATATTATTGTTGTGGGTGAAATGAGGGTCTCACTCTCAGGGGGACAAAATCATGAAACTCATGGAAATTTGGGGAGGAATTTGGACTGCTGAAAACTAATGTAACAGTCTTTACAGTCTGTTGAGGGACAAATGTGTGTACAACGCTCTAATGTGGGGGACAATTACCTTCCCCTATTCCCCACTGCCTACACGATTGCCAGGAAGGAATATGATGAAGAAATCAGTGTTCAACAAAGAGCAATAAGCAAAGATTGGTTGTGTTCAAAGGTCTAGTTAAACTTTCAACAAGGGTGTTTTATGGTTTAACTTTCTGCCTGAAACCGGAGTAAAGCTGAGACAACAGGACCTGTTTAGAATGAATTTCCCAATGCTACATGTATTTATTAGCAATTGCCACACTATAAAGTTTACATATGGATATCACAAGAAGCAGCACTTAGACCTACTTTTTATTTTAATTTTCATAAAGAATTATTGAAGGTGATTTTCAATGTGCAAACTTTGTTGATTCAGGATAGCCGAAACTGGCCCAACAGGTTTTTCAACTGTCTCAGATAATTAGCCACAACTCCTGAACGAGACCCCCAAATTACACCAACTAAAAATCTCATAAAGCTGGAACACTCCTAAAAAGAATCTGTTAAACTCAGTTTGGAGATGAACTGAATTTGGGCCCAAAAAATTAATCTTTGATTGTAGAGGGGTTTTTTTGGGACGTGGTACACCAAGTGAAAAGACATCAGCTGAGCAGGTACATCCGTCATAACCAATCTATTGTGTCCATCAGAAGTCACAATCCCAAATGTCTGGATCAGCAAAGAACTTGTACCCCAACAAGGCATTGTAATTGGAACACTGAAGTAGCTGAAAACCTTCCCAACTGCATGTGGATAATAAAAAGGTAGGCTTTTCTCAGAGTCAAAAGTAGAGTCCAAGAAGAAGAGGATATAAAAAGGACAAAAATTCAACAGATCAAGAAACCACAGAAACCAAATGAGGGAATAGCATGCAGAAAAACATCAATGTGATACATGTGCTGGCACCAAGAAGCTATGCCTAACCACTATCACATTGAAGAACACTATGTTATCAGCATTTGATAAGCCGTTCACCAATGGCCAGTAAAAGAGAAAGAAGATAGGATCCAGCGCAGTTGAAAATGAAGGGACTGTTGTGCAAAACATAGGAAAATAAGGTCAAAGGACATTCAGAGATACTTGAAAGACAATTACAGAACCAATCAGTGCTACATTGCAGTCTAGATTGGAACTTGAAAAATGATTTTGTGGATATTCCTTTCAACAGTGTGCATCCTTCAAGAAAGCTGTTGATGAATTGAAGTGGTAAGAGAACATGTAATAGTGATGATGATGATGATACCTGATGCAGATCATGATGATGGATGATTCATATTATGAAGATGTAGAAGCACCCAAAGAGCAGGCTAATGATGGCAAAAAATGATCGAAATGATGAGTTAGTAAAAGAAAAAAATGAAATTATAAGTGGACTCGCCCGACAATGTGGCAACTGGACACTCCAGTAATAGTGTTTATGACCAAAGAAGGGGAGCTTGCATGAAACAACAGCAAAAACAATCTAGCAGCCATGAGGTAATATCAGCCGTTGACAGTGATATCAGTCAATAGAGGAAAACAATGGCACAGGTAAAAAAAACAAAAACCCCCCAATCAGGAGAAGAAGATGCACATGTCAAACAAGTTCCGAAGTGTGGTACTATGTAAAGGGAAGGTGAAGAAATTTGGGATAAACTGTGTTCTAATATGAAAAAACAAGGAAAGAGTTATAGAGTCACCCAGTCAAAATGGTCCAATGGAGAGACAAGGCAGCAAAGGACAGCCACTGCTGGACTAGTCAACACACAGGATGGCATGCCTTTGAAGAGGGAGAACTTGAGTGAGGGTAAAACCCAGAGGTGTTCAAGCCATCTCCCAAAACCAAAAAACAAAAAAGCGAAAATGGTGGATTAATCAAAGATAATAAAGGTAGATTGCCAAGGATGGTTGTGGAAGTTTGCATCGATGGTGGTCTGCGATACAAAGCTGAAGGTGAGGCCATTGTAACAGATGACAGCAGTTAAAAAATGAAGGACATCCAGATGCAAAACTTCTACTGAATTGATCACAATGACAAAGTAATTAATGAGATTACACTTAAAGGAAATGATGCAATCTTTGGAATTGAAGGGCATGCCTGTACAGACCACGATGAACTCACTAAGTTCTGTAATTGGAGAAAAAGGCGTGAGGGACAATCTAGTTGTAAGACAATGGGGCACAGGGAGTAATGGAAATTTGTATTCATTTAGGGCAGAGCCAAGACAAATCAAAGTGTTTCTAGGGCTGCAAAAAAATGTGCCACCAAAAAGAACAACTACAAGATCCATGACCAGATCACAAGAGGAGATGTGTACAAGTACTGTAACTACTAAGGAATATAAAGCAAAAGAATGGTAGCTCCTCAAAAAGAAAATGGATCCGCATGTCTCGTTATGAGGCTTGGAAGAGGTTAGGGCTTGATCCAAAGTCTGACCCTCCATGGCCATGCAATTATCCAGGATGTGATCACAAGACTTCTTCACTCATTAGTTTGTTTAATCATCATAGATCAGAACATGATACATTTGGTGATCGTGAGCAGTCACTAGTTGCACGAGCTGCAGGAGAAACTTACTCACTCTTTGATGGACGCGAGAAACGAGCAATTGACCGAGCCAGCAGTGATGATGACATTGATGATGGAGGGGATGGGACATGGCAGAAGAGCAAAAGAAAGAGGAAGCCACCCGATAGATTGTCAGATGCGATATTGAGGTGTAATGCAAATTTTTTACCAGTAGGGTTAGCAAAAGAGTATCGGGCTACTGAGAAAAAAAGTAGGGCCTTCTGGCGTGCACATTGGAAATGGATGAGTGACAATAACTTGACCCAAGCAGAGTTTGAAGAGATTTCCAGAAATTCTATCAAAATTGAAAAGGAGGAATCTGCTAACATATCCATGTTGGCTGATGTAGCAAATGAGATAGAAGGAACTGGTAGCTTGGAGTGCGACTATTGTTACTTTGTTGGTGCGTCAGAACAACTTCTAAGAAGTCATGTGAATCAAATGCATCCTAAATTGGATTTAAAAATGAAGTATCCTAAAAAACAGAAAGGGGCTTGTGCATCAAAACAGAAATACTGTAATACAGTGCATATTGCAGTACCTCCTGATGCTGACCAAGAAACTTCTAGTGCTGCACACTACTTAGAAAACATTACACACACTTTAACTGTTGATGCACGACTGCAAGAAGAAATGACATTATGTCCTAATCAGTCAAGTTGCAGTGACAGTGCTGTCCCTGTCCAAATAATACCAGCTGATAATTCCCATGGACAACAAACAATCTTGCAGTGCAACACAGGAGTGCAGTCATTTGCCTGTGAGCAGGAGGTACCATCTTCCGCAAGCACTGCTGACTTTGAACATTATCCAGCTGCTACTAGTCAAAAATTAACCATTGGAGCAGAAACAGTTGTGGTTAAAAAGGAGTCAGAACTCATATTACAAACACAACCAACAAGATCTGCAGCAGATTATCCCAGAACAATTATTCGTGAGGTGCCAGTAAATCAAGCAGAGTTGTTAATGAATGAAGCAGATTGCAAAATGCAAGACAATGGATTGCCAGTTGTTAGCTATTTGGAAGTGACCACTGTTCAATCAGATGGAAGCAGCAAAGTTGAGATGTGGCCTGTTTGGCAGGAAAGGTGATGCTGCTGTAAATGTCTTTGTACAGTTTATTCAGAAACCAGTCTTGCCCAACTTTCATCAGGTTTATTCTGGGGAAGGCGACACAATGATTTATATGATACATTGCAACACAAATGCAATAGCTTATAGAACTCTGGCTTAATTAATAACCTTAATTGAATATATGAATACTTTCATCCCCAAGCATGAAACCGTGCACAGCACCACTAAAATGTTTGCCAATTTGGTCTACTTGTACATAAAGTGAATTGACACTGCTGATGTTTGCAAGAAGTTCATAGTTATCCCTTCTTTTAGTGTAGACCTTGTGAGTTGTAGTAGGGCAGCTTCCAATTTTGACAGTGATTGCTGGTAGTAATTTTTCTAACTCAGAACTTGCTAGAAAATCATCTCAAAAAATAAAAATTACAAAAAAGGTGCAATGAGAGATTTCATATATCAGGTATCCAAAAAATTGAAATCTATGATTTTTGCACTGATGCAAAGCTTTTCATTCATAATATCCTTATCTGAAAGGATTAAGCTGAGAAATATTTCTTTGGTACAAAAATTGTGAAATATCTAATTTCGTAGGAGCAAATACGACCTTCAGCCTATGTATTATATTGAAATGAAAGCAAATAAAATCACCTTTTGTTTTCACTTTAAAGACATTTCTGTAGCCAAATACAAAGTATGAAATCTTTTGAGTGTCTAATCTATATGAAATCACTACAAAAGATGCATTATATGGATGCCTCAAAATCTCTTGTTGCACCTTTAAAGAACCTTAATGATTGGATTAAGATTCTGTCTACAACTTTATTGGAAATTATTGAATGCTTTCTGGAGTCAAGATTGTCTCTTTGCCTTGTTTTTCATTATTGAATCACAGCTGTCTGACCCCATGCAAATTGTCTCTTTTATTTTTAGAACAATTTTAAGGAGTGGTGACACAATTTTAACAACTGTTGTAAGTAGGGACATGCAAAAGCTATTATCTCTGCAAAAATCAGAAAAATCCATTGCAGGAATCTTGCCATATAGGCCTACAAAGGTCATAATTTGAATGTTATAGCACCCCTCTATATGCCCAATTTTCATAGAAAGACAAACTAGATTTTTAAGAAAAATTATATTTGCCCGCAGTGAAATTTCGTGAAATTTACACAGGATGTAGTTATGGAATATATAAATCAAATCAGTTGTCCAAACTGTGTCGCCGTGGATATTTTTGGTGTTATGCTTGTTTTGTCGTAGTAAATGAGATTTCAAACAGCTATGGAATGTACTCAACAACAGACTGAGTACTATTTACACGGATGTCCAAGATTATAGTGTGTTACCTTGCAGGTTGTATCCCCGTGATAATGTATGCTTCTGATTTCATGTACATGCATTGTAAATGTACTAAAGGCTAAAACCACAATTCCTTTAATGCGTAGTCTGCTTGTTATGCTCCTGCCGGGTCCAGTACTCAGCAAATCATTTACTGAATGTGCACGCTCACGCTTGAACCACTCAGCATCGGCAATTGTCAAGGTGCACTGCCGTCCAATCGCGGGTCGGTGCATGGTATGCAAGCGGAATGTGCTACATGCTAAAAAAACATTCTTATATTGTAAAAGGAACGGTGGCTTTTGCTTTGGTGTTAGTTGAAATTGACGATAATGGTTATCTAGGCGATGTTAAGGTTGAAAGAACTGCAGATATCAAGAAGGTATGGCCTAAAAACCTGTGCATATATATACTATAGGATGTTTCCATTGAAATAGTGTTTGGTCATTCTGAAGTCTGCTCAGTCTATCTGTATCCTTTTTTTCTGATTTTCCCATTACAGGTCATAACCATGGACCCTCCAAATACAAGAAAAAAACCTGAAGAGCTAGCCCTTAGTGGCAGTAATCATTTGAGACAAAGTGACAAACTCAATATTGAGTCTCAACATCTCATCAGCAGACAAAGTAGTCAGTATCACAGACAGAACATGCAACAAAAGAATGACCAATCACCACCATTTGACATACAACATAAGGTACAACAAGAACAAAGTCAAGCTAGCCAACATACTGTGACCGAGAGCAATCTTATAACTAGAAATGATGTACAAATAAGTAGTCAAGAAACTAGTAGCATTTACAGTGTCAGTCAGTCAACTGAGAAAAATAAACAACTCTATAACCAATCACCAGCATTCAGTGGGCCTCAATTGTGTTTGAAGTTTATGAAAGCCACTCAGCCAGATGGCAGAGCTGGTATTGCAGTCGTCCTGCAGGAGGCAAACTCCAGCCAGCAAGGATCTTCAGAGCAAGACCAAACTCAATCAATGCAGCAACAGCAGAGTTCCTCAAAACAAGCACATAAGACACCTCACGGTATATTTCCAACACAAGTTGCAGACTCAACCCAATTTCAAAGAGGCCTCCAGACACCCTTGCCAGCACCATCAGATGAAACTGCACAAGCTGTAAATTCTCTTCTTGCTAGTACATCAGATGCAACTGAAAATGCACTTAATGAACCAGAGTTTACCCATAGGTCCATTTTAGCAAAGTCAAAGCCTTCATTTACTGAGAAATCATGTCAGAGAGAAGTACAAAAGAAGGGCCAAACTTTGCAGCAATCATCTGGGTATACACCAAGTGAAAAGACATCAGCTGAGCAGTTACTTCAGGCATTGACTAATCTATTGAGTCAGCAATCCAAATGTCTGTGAGTCGGCAGGAACCTGTAAACCAAAAGAAGCATTGCAATTGGAACACTGAAGTAGCAGAACATTCTGAATTACTTGTGCGTAATAAAAAGGTAGGCTTTTCTCAGAGTCGAAAGTATGTGTCCAAGAAGAAGAAAAGAGACTATAAAAAGAGAAAGGAAACGCCTAAAGAAAGGGAAGAAAGAGAGTGGAATAGCATGTTGAAAAACATCAATGTTATCATGTTTGCAGTGTACAGATGTAAGCTATGTCCTGACTTCTATTCAACATTGAAGAACACTATGTCTCAGCATATGAAGATCCTTCACAACTGGTCATTAATAGAGGAAGCAGATAGTGATCCAGGGCCAGTTGAAAAGCAGGCACCTCTTATGGAAAACAAACCAAATAAGGTCAAAGACACCCAAGAGAGATTTCAAAGACGATTACAGAAGCAATCAGGTGCTAATTGCAATGTAGTTTTGGAATTTGAAAAACAAAATGACTTAGTGAATGTTCCTTTCAACAGTGTGCATCCTTCCAGGGTTGTTGTTGATGAGTTGAAGATGGAAAGAGAGCAGATAAGTAGTGATAATGATGATGATGATAACTTTAATATGATGGACAATCATGATGAGGATCATGATGATGTAGTAGCAGCAGCAAAGGAACAAGATAATAATGTGGAAAAAGGTGATCAAATTGGTGAGTTAGTAATGGAAAAAATTGAATTTGAATGTGTGAAATGGAGCTCTGCACAAAATCTCTCCCACAATGTGGCAACTAGTCGATCCGGTTTCCAGAGAGATATGAACGAAACAAGAGCAAAACAAACTAGCGAGCAACTGAATGTTCAGCCATTAAGTTGTATATCAATCAATAGAGGAACATTGGTCCCAAGTGAACAAACCCAGCAATCAGACAGAGAAGATGCACATGTCAAACAAGTTCTCAAGTCTGGTAGATCTCCAAGAGCAAATGTCGAAGTTCAAGGTGATTCAGTTTCTAAGCTTGAAAAACAAGGGAAGAAGTTAAAGAGTAACCATAGTCAAAATGTGTCCAATGGAGAGACAAGCAGCAAAGATAGCAATGCTGTTCAGCTGGCGAACACAGAGGATGGCATTGCCTTTGAAGAGGGAGACTTGAGTGAGGTAATACCCAGGGGTGTCAAGCCATCTCCAAAACCAAAAACAAAAGAGGTGAAAAGTGTTGGGATAATCAAAGGTAATCGAGCTAGATTTGCCAAGGCTGGTTGGGCGCATTTACATCTTGTACCCAAAACTGCAAGTGAGGCCATTGTAAAGGACCACAGCAGTAAAAATGAAGGACATTCAGGATGCAAAACTTCTACTGACCTTGATTACAAAGACAGAAATAATAATCTCAATGAGAGTATGATAAAAGCAAATGATGTATCTTGGGAAGTTGAAGGCATGCCTATACATACCCATGATAAACTCACTGAGATTCCTGTAATTGTAGAATCAGGAGTGAGCGACAAACTCTGTAAGACAAGTGGTTCAGGGAATGGAAGTTTTTCTTCACTTGTAGGTGCAGAGCAAGAAAAATCAAAGTGTTCTAGGGCTGCAAAAAATGTGCCACTAAAAAGAACAACTACAAGATCCATGACCAGATCACAAGAGGAGATGTGTGCAAGTACTGAAACTACTAAGGCAACTGATGAAAGCAACAAGAATGGTAGCTCCTCAAAAAGAAAATGGATCCGCATGTCTCGTTATGAGGCTTGGAAGAGGTTAGGGCTTGATCCAAAGTCTGACCCTCCATGGCCATGCAATTATCCAGGATGTAATTACACAATTTCTTCACTTAGTAGTTTGTTTATTCATCATAGATCAAAACATGATACATTTGGGGATCGTGAGCAGTCACTAGTTGCACGCGCTCTAGGAGAAACTTACTCACTATTTGATGGACGCGAGAAACGAGCAATTGACCGAGCCAGCAGTGATGATGACATTGATGATGAAGGGGATGGGACATGGCAGAAGAGCAAAAGAAAGAGGAAGCCACCTGAGAGATTGTCAGATGAGATATTGAGGAGTAATGCAAATTTTTTACCAGTAGGGTTAGCAAAAGAGCATCGGGCTACTGAGAAAAAAAGTAAGGCCATCTGGCATGCACATTGGGAATGGATGAGTTGCAATAACTTGGCCCAGGCAGAGTTTGAAGAGATTTCCAGAAATTCTATCAAAATTGAAAAGGAGGAATCTGCTAACATATCTATGTTGGCTGATGTAGCAAATGAGATGGAAGGAACTGGTAGCTTGGAGTGCAACTATTGCTCTTTTGTCGGTGGATCAAAACAGAAATGCTGTAATGAGACCGATATTTCAGTACCTCCTGATGCTGACCAAGAAATGACTAATGCTGCACACTACTCAGAAAACATTACACACACTTTAACTGTTGATGCACAACCACAAGAAAATTATATGGTCGTAATCGGAGCAAGTTCCAGTTTGGGGGACAATCCAAAGGGAACAAGAAAAAAATCCTTCAGGACAGCCCTCCAAATCCGAGTGCTCAAGCAGAAGAGGCAGCACAGAACAAAAGCATAGGGAATCCTCAGGGAGTAAATAAAATGGCAATGAGGAAGAAAAGCCTTCAACTGTAAGACCAGTTGGGCTACCAAGGTTTCCATTAACACCATATGTGATAGCTAGAAGAAAAGAACTCACTAAGAATAGAAATAAAGAAATTAAAAAAAGCAAAAAATAAACGCTAAGGTTTTGAAAGGGAAGTAGCCTAAAAAGAAAAAGAACAGAGAGGAAAGGAGCTGGGGCAATCAAACAGAAATGCATAATAAGATTTATACTGCAGTATCTAATCTCCTGATGTTGACCAAGAGAATGCTAGTGCTGCACACCACTTAGAAAACATCACACAAGCTTTAACTGCTGATACACAACCACAAGAAGAAATTTCATTATGTCGTAATCGGTCAAGTTCCAGTGTTGGGTACAAATCCAAAATGAACAAGCACTTCAGGACAGCACATCCAGTACTTGCTCAAGCAGAAGAGGCAGCACAGAAACAAGAAGCAGAGGAAATCCTCAGTGGAGTAAAGAAAATGGCAATGAGGAAGAAAAAGCCTTCAACTGGAAGACCAGTTGGTAGACCAAAGGTTCCATTAACACCAGATGTGATAGCTAGAAGAAAAGAACTCACTAAGATGAGAAATAAAAGGAAATACGAAAACCGGAAAGCAAAAATGAAACGCTTAGGTTTGAAAGGAAGTATCCTAAAAAGAAGAAAGAACAGAGGAGGAAAGGAGCTGGTGCATCAAAACAGAAATGCCATAATAAGATTGATACTGCAGTATCTCCTGATGTTGACCAAGAGAATGCTAGTGCTGCACACCACTTAGAAAACATCACACAAGCTTTAACTGCTGATACACAACCACAAGAAGAAATTTCATTATGTCGTAATCGGTCAAGTTCCAGTGTTGGGTACAAATCCAAAATGAACAAGCACTTCAGGACAGCACATCCAGTACTTGCTCAAGCAGAAGAGGCAGCACAGAAACAAGAAGCAGAGGAAATCCTCAGTGGAGTAAAGAAATACGAAGAGGCAAATCGAGTCAGACAATTTGAATCCCATCAAGCAACCATAAGAAAATAAGATAGTGACAATGGAAAAAGGGAAAACCAAGTATAGTTGGTATGACTAAAAGGTCCTAAAGTTAAACAAAAAGAAGGAATGTGATAGCTTAGAACAGAAAAGAACTCACTAAGATGAGAAATAAAAGGAAATACGAAAACCGGAAAGCAAAAATGAAACGCTTAGGTTTGAAAGGAAGTATCCTAAAAAGAAGAAAGAACAGAGGAGGAAAGGAGCTGGTGCATCAAAACAGAATGCATCATAAGATTGACTAACATAATAAGATTGATACTGCAGTATCTCCTGATGTTGACCAAGAGGCTCCTAGTGCTGCACACCACTTAGAAAACATCACACAAGCTTTAACTGCTGATACACAACCACAAGAAGAAATTTTATATCATCATCAGTCAGGTTCCAGTGACAGTGCTTTCCCTGTCAAAATAATACCAGCTGATAATTTCTGTGGACAAGAAACAATCTTGCAGTGCAACCCAGGAGTGCAGTCATTTGCCTGTGAGCAGGATGTACCATCATCTGCAAGTACCGCTGACTCTGAACATTATCCAGCTGCTACTAGTCAGGAATTATTAAACCATTGGAGCGGAAACAGTTGTGTTTAAAATGGAGTCGGAACTCATATTACAAAAACAACCAACAAGATCTGCTCCAGATTATCCAAGAACAATTGTTCGAGAGGTGCCAGTAAATCAGGCGGAGTTGTTAATGAATGAAGTAGATCGTGTAAGGCAAGACGATGGATTACCAGTTGTTAGCCATTTGGAAGTGACCACCGTTCAATCAGATGGAAGCAGCAAAGTTGAGATGTGGCCTGTTTGGCAGGAAAGGTGATGCTGCTGTAAATGTGTTAGTACAGATAATTCAGAAACCAGTCTAACCCAACTTTTGTCAGGTTTATCCTGGGGAAGGGGACACAATGATTTATATGATACATTGCAGCACAAATGCAATAGCTTATAAAACTCTGGCTTAATAACCTTAAAGCAATATTAGCACATTTTTTGAAGAGCGCCCCCAATTTTCGAAATTTGATATTTTTGCAGAGTTATGTTGGTAATTGTCTACGAAACTATACCTGCAAACGAGAATGCTAAAAAATGCGTATTTATCATAAAATAAGCGATTTTGTAATTAAAATTGGGATCCCAGATTGGACTTAACAGAGGAGCTGGAAATGCTACGTTTATGTCCGTCCAAGATGAAATAGTGCCACCTCAAGAAAATAACCTCTAACTTGACTTGCCTGAACCAATAAAACAGCTAATGGATGAGCGTAGATATGTACATGGCGCTATTTCACATTGGAAGGCCGTTTCCAGCAGCCGTTGAATTATCGGATCCCGATATTAATTATTCTAATTACAAAATTCCTTTGTTTGTGACACAGACATTTTCGAGCTTAACCATTCATAGTTATAGTTTACTAGCCGGTGAGCCCGTTACCAATGCAACCGTGTAAGAATCTCAAAATTTTTGAAAGAATTGAGGGGCGTCTTCAAAAAAGTGCTAGATGCTTTAATTGAATATAATGAATACTCAAAAAGCCCCTAGCATGAAAACAGTGTGCCACTAAAATGTTGCCACTCTGGTCTCTGTACAGGAAGGGACTGACGGTGCTGAAGTTGCAAGAAAAACAGTTATCAATCTTGGTTTACATGTAGACCTTATAAAATGTTTAGTAGGGTCTACATGTAGAATGAAGACCCCCCACCCCCAAAAAAAAAAACCCGGCAATGGCAGATTTCAGGCTTTTTCCAAATTTTTAACATTCGATTGCTGGGCAGTAATTTTTCTAAGCAGAAAATTGCTGGAAAATCATTAAAAAAAAAATTACATTCAAAGTGGTTAATGATGGATTAAGATTTTGGTTTTTTTTTTTACTATAATAGCATTATCATTCTACATTCATGCATGCTCTATTGGAAAATATTTAATGCTTTATGGAGTCAAGATTTGTCTGTGAGCATTGTTTCTTATTATTGAATGTTCTCAACAACAGCCATAGTTCATTTGCATGGAGTCCCAAAGATCCACAGTGTATTTTTACCATGCAGGTGGATGCCCATATTACATGCTGCTATTTCACGTACATCACTGTGAATGTACTACAAGGTTAAGCATAATTCCTGTAATGATAGTTGCTTGTTTGCTCATGACCCAGAGCCAGGGCTTGGCAAATCAGGCACTGACCGCACATGTTTGAACCACCCCACAATGAAAAGTAGAACCAATTGAAGTCCCACATCACTATGAAAACTTCGCCGTTGAAGCTAGTGATATTTCGTTGACATTGATCCGCTAAATCTTTCAGTCCTTGAAAACGTATGGACTTATCCGCAATGTTTGTTAGTTAGTTATGAATGAGGGCCGGGGACTCAGGCTACAAACATAATACCCTGAACGCGGACGAGATGCAATGAGAGGCAAAGAAAAAGTCCTGAGGGTACGGTCGGGGAAAATGTTCTCGTTGCATCTCGGACCGTCAAAACAACCTATTTTTGTCGAGCAAATGATTCACATTGACCTCATTGACTCTGGGACGTCTTACCGGAAATGATGCGATGTTCCTCGTTGCATCTGGGCCGTCTTTACGGAAGGAAAATGACGCGAGGTCTCGTTGCATCTTGGCAGTCTTCGCCGGAAAATAACGCGATGTTTCTTGTTGCACCTGGGCCGTCGTTCACGGGAAATGATGCGATGCTTTTTCACTGCATTCGGACGGTTTGCCCGAGAAGGAGCAATGAATTTTCATCAGGGGGTGACATGTGTACAAATGCCCATGATTTAGACAATTTCGATGGTGATAGCTCCACCACCAGTGCGGATAAGCTATCTAGTGTTAATATCAATAAAAAGATTTATGACGTAAACGGAGCATGACGTGTTGTAATAATAGCGCCACGCTACGACTATGAACGTAGCGGTAAATAGCGCAACCGCCACGGCTGGCGAAAACTATTCTAAGCTACAACATTTCATGCAGATCGTGTGCAGTACGCATCCATTATTTATTTTATTATTTATTATACCTGTTCTCATTGCATTCGCAAGCGATGTCCCGTTGCATCTGGGACGTCTTTCCGGAAAATGGCGGCGATGTTCCTCGTTGGCATCTGGGCCGTCTTCCGGGAAATGGCGCGATGTTCCTCGTTGGCATTTGGGCCGTCTTCCGGAAAATGGGAGGGGGAAAATGACGCGATGTTCTTCGTTGCATCTGGGCCGTTATGGACTTTACGCTACTTATTCTGTGCCGGGAAAAAAACGGCCGAGATGCAATGAAACGCAAAAATTTGGCTCTCGTTGAATCTGGGCCGTTAAAATAGATTGCCACCTCGTTGCATTGGGCCGTCGGTCGGCCAAAAACGACCCGGTCCGGGTTAGGGTTAATGGGCACTATATAGCGTGCCCTGTGTAAGGACATCTCCCGATCGGGGCTTCGTCAACCTGAGGTGCATGCCGAGTGAACAGTCAAAATTTGAAGGGGGTGGATCTAGAATAATGGGAAAAACGCCAGAGGTTTATGAAAACCAATGCAAGTCAAATATGGTACGAGTATAAAGGTTAAACCTTCAGGATTTGTCATAAAAAATGTCGTTTATCGATAAAAGTTTTGAAAGATGATTAGAAGGAATAAGTTCGAAAAATTACTTGTCAAACTATAGCGATCAAAGGCAAAGAAGAGAGAAAAACTGATACGGAACGATGCAGTAATTCCTCTGAAACTTCACTCATAATTCCGATTTTAACGTGGAAAGTAGCCATCAATGATAGAATGTTTATTTGCTACACCTATCCTTACGATCCACAATTGCACATGTGGAAATTAGTGCAGCTCTACACATGTAAATACAAATTTCCAATGATTCAACCACCGGTCTGTTTCGAACAGTTTCTCAAAATATTCTGACATCACGGCACGTCATTTAATGAGCAGCCCTCAATGGGCGAAATGTCCTACACAGTTTTCTAAGTGCACCTGTGTCATTTTAAATCCCCATTCAGCTGGCCGTATAGCAAAAACAGTGACACGCATTGAAAGGTCTCAATCGATTTTATGCAGGGACTTTGATTGTCAGTGTATAGCATGTGGCATTGAGGGACTTAATATGAATGGCTCTACACGAGCATTATACGCGAATGCATTTTGAATGAACATTTAGTCCAGCTTTTATCCCCATGGCTTGAAAGGCAGAGGAGGGGGGGCCATCCATGTCTGTTGTATGGGTTTTCAGTTTTGTTAGGTTGAAAGGTGTTTTTGGACATGATTACTATATTCGTGCTACCCACTTATACTTAGACTGACACGTATACTGATAAAAGTGATACATAAGTGATAATATTTTACCAACAATCTTAACACATAATAGTGGGTATCTTACTATTAGGACATATCTGCCATTTCCAAACTTCAACTTTAAACGACAATAGTAGACTCTATAAAAACAAAAACTTTAAACTAACTAGAGATTTCTCAATATCATATATGCGCTCTAAAAAAATGCCATGTCTGAATTAATTGGGATAATCTGGCTAAATATGATGATGTTAACAATGGCTTATAATAACTTTATAGGAAAATGTTTAATTTCTTTAATTGACAAAACACACACACTATAAGAAAATAACAAAATATCTAAATCAAACCAGACGCCAGGATAACCAAAGATTTAAATTAAAAATGATAAATAAAAAAGCAGGATTTATAAACAATATATAAAGAATGGAACCTTACAAAATAGAACTAAATTATAAGACAATTAAATAACAAAGTTTAAAAGCTCTAATTGGATGCTAAAACGTGCCACTATTTTGTACATCAATTAGATTAAAGAAAAACGAAAAACTATCAAAACACATGGAAAATACTTAATATATAATTAATAAAAAACATAGTAGATCTTGTAATAACGAGTTTAGATTAAATGATCACTCAAAATTATCAATGATCCCTAAACACATTCCAGAACTATTTTAGACTTCGTCAATAAATATAGGCCCAAATCAGGTTAACAAATTACTTTATACTAGCTTTTCAACTTATCTCACTAATCCAATGAAGTACAGATGTTCTTTATACCTCGATCACAGAGGAGAAGTATTAAAGTTTATCAATAATTTTAAATGCTAAAAAAAGTCCAAGGCATATGGTATTCCGCCATAATAATTAAAAACTTCCCTGCGAATTAGCAATCCTCTAAACCATCAATACAACATGTCACTCTGACAACAAGCATAGTAACCTTATCAACTTAAAAAGCCAGAGTTATTCCCATTCAATAAAAAAGATAGTAAAAAAATAATTTCATCACAAACTACAAGGCCAATTTCTGTTCTTCCCTGATTTTCAAAAATTTTAGATCATCTTGTTTTTAACAGATGCATCTCATTTATAGACAGACACAACATACTCTTTGAAACCAATTTGGTACCGCCAAACACTCAACAAGTATGAGTATAACTAGCTTGGCACAAATTAACTCAGCTTCAATACTAATCAAATAACTGCGTGTATTTTTGGACCTTCTCCAAGCTTTGATAACCATAAATCAGATATCTTTAACTAAAAGGCATCACATGGCTTCAGATGTATTTTCTGGATTGGTTCAAAATTACCTCACAAACAAAACCACAAAGTTTTTTAGTTGACTACAATAGCCACAATTCTTCAACAAAAATATAGTGACACTGGTAATGCCCCCAGGCTCAGTTAGACACTTGGGTTTATAATTGCTATTATGATGTTGCCAAATGTTGCCACGATTTGTCATTTATATGATATGCAGATGATACAGTGCATTTACAATTTACATCAACATAATGATATTAATAAACTAATACAATTAATGAATGATGGTATTAGTAAACTGAACCCCTGGTTCAGTCAAATAAATGCTCACTAATCTTAAAAAAGCTAACTAACATGCTCTTTGGCACGCAAAATAACAAATAATAAATAACCATTGAATATATCTTCGAGATACAAAAAAAAATAATCAAGTTAAATGATGTGTCTTTTAAAATTTTTAGTGAGGTAAAAACTATTGACCAAAACCTTACCTGGAAAAATCACATTGAGGAGTTAGGAGAAATGTCAGTGTAGTGGTATTCTATATAAAGTAAAACCTTTCTTCCCGAAACTCACTTCTTAGTCTCTATAATAACACACTGTTTCTCTCACACATTACATATGCTAGCAATCCATTGGGCAAGTGCATGCAATGCTGAAATGGAGAACCTCACATTCTACAAAAGCGTGCACTGAGAGCAGTGAGCAATAGTGTATTACAGAAGTGCATCTAATCCTTTATATTTATTAAATCAATCAACTAAAAATAATGGATTTTGTGTAACTTTAATATTTGAACTATTCATGTACAAATTCCAGCACACACTTATTGCCTCCACCTTTGAATAACATGTTTGTAACAATGCCAAAACAACAACGTATTCACAAGACATGCTTCATACTTTCAACCACCCAATTATTAAACTTTGAATTTAGTGTAAATTCCATATCGTTATCTAGGGGTTCAACAATGGAACAACATTCCACCCAATGTCAAGAACTCAAACAATCTTTCTTTTAAGCTTAATTACAAAAAGTCACTCTTTCAATTATAAACAAATGGAAATTGAGTATGGGACTTTACAGTAGGCCATTATTTGGCTTACTTTCCAGTACTCCTCCACTTCATTATATTTCATGTATTCAATTAGCATTAAGCTTATGCACGTCATGTATGGTTATGTTTATAGCCGATGTATGAATTGTGATAGAAATAAATGTTTATGTTATGTGTGTATATGGTGTGTTTCCCGTTTGTAGTTTTTACGTGTTTTCAGTCTTCAAAAGTTGAAGTCCGGTTTAAACATACTTGGGTTTAAGGTGCAATAGGGGTTCCTTCATATGTGAATGATGTCAAAGGTCAAGGTCGGTTCTCTGAGTTCATGTTCCATACTGCTATCCTGCCAGGGGATCATGCAAGTTTACTTTGATGGATTTAAAACATAGAATAATGGTGGTGCATTTTTTGAGACAACACTATATAATCCAATGAATTCTAACATTCCCATCGCATCACCGCTTTGATTGCTGGCACAGGCCACCCAGTGAGAATGTTTAACAAATCTTTAGATGGTGGGTGATTCCGTTTTAAAACCTGCTATATTATACAAGAACGGTGGCTTCTTGCTAGTATGATAGCTGAAATTGAACGATACTGATAATGGTTATCGCATCAAGTGTGAAGGTTGAAAGAACTGCAATATCAAGAAGATATGGCCAAAACCTAAACACCTATTGACCTGTGCATTAATGCCTTATACTATAGCATGTTTCCATTGAAATCAGTGTTGTGTCAATCTGATGTCTGCTCAATCTATCTATATCATACTCGGGAATTCTTTTTTTTCTTTCGATTTTTCCCATTACAGGTCATAACCATGGACTTTCCAAATACAAGAAGAAAACCTGAAGAGCTAGCACATAGTGGCAGTAATGAATTGAGACAAAGTGACCAACTCACTAGTGAGTCGCAACATCTCATCAGCCAACTAAGTAGTCAGTATCACAGACAGAACATGCAACAAAAGAATGACCAATCACCACTTAAGGTACAACAAGAACAAATTCAAGCTAGTCAATATACTGAGACTGTGAGCAATCTAATAACTGGAAATGATGTGCAAATAAGTAGTCAAGAAACTAGTAACCTTTCCAGTACCAGTCGGTCAACTGAGAAAAAGAAACAACTCAATAACCAATCAGCAGCATCCAGTGGGCCTCAATTGTGTTTGAAGTTCATGAAAGCCACTCAGCTAGATGGCAGTGCTGGTATTGCAGTTGTGCTGCAGGAGGCAAACTCCAGCCAGCAAGGATCTTTAGAACAAAGCCAAACTCAATCAATGCAGCAACAGCAGAGTTCCTCAGAAAAAGTACAAAAGACATCTTATGGTGCATTTCCAACACAAGTTGCAAACTCGCTCCGCCCATTTTCAAAGAGACCTTCAGACTTCCTCACCAGTACCATCAGATGAAACTGCACAAGCTGTAAATACTCTTCTAGCTAGTACGTCGGACACAATTGAAGTTGCACCTAATGAACCAGAGTTTACCCATAGACCCAATTTAGCAAACTCAAAACCTTCATTTACTGAAAACCCAAATCAGAGAGAAGTACAAAAGAAGGGTCTAAATCAAACATCAGAGCAATCATCTGAGTATATACCAAATGAAAACACCTCGGCTGAGCAGTTACTTCAGGCATTGACTAATGTATTGAGTCAGCAGAAGTCACAATCCCAAATGCCTGTGAGTCAGCAAGAACCTGTAACTCCAACAAAGCATTGTAATTGGAACACTGAAGTAGCAGAACCTTCCCAATTGCCTGTGCATAATAAAAAGGTAGGCTTTTCTCAGAGTCGAAAGTATGTGTCCAAGAAGAAAAGAGAACATAAAAAGACAAAAGAAACAGCTAAAGAAAGAGAAGCAAGAGAGTGGAATAGCATGCTGAAAAACATCAATGTTATCATGTTTGCAGTGTACAGATGTAAGCTATGTCCCGACTTCTATTCAACATTGAAGAACACTATGTCTCGGCATATGAAGGCCCTTCACAACTGGCCATTAACAGAGAAAGCAGATAGTGATCCAGGGCCAGTTGAAAAGCAAGTGCCTCTTACGGAAAA
Source organism: Ophioderma brevispina (assembly GCA_023653785.1). NCBI lineage: Eukaryota > Metazoa > Echinodermata > Ophiuroidea > Amphilepidida > Ophiodermatidae > Ophioderma > Ophioderma brevispina. The sequence goes on from JAMKCH010001413.1 coordinate 23,499, forward strand.
CATACCAAATAAGGTCAAGGACATCCAAGAGCGATTTGAAAAACGATTACAGAAGCAATCAGGTGCTAACTGCAATCTAGTTTTGGAATTTGAAAAGCAAAATGACTTAGTGAATGTTCCTTTCAACAGTGTGCACCCTTCCAGGGTTGTTGATGAGAGGAAGATGGTAGGAGAGCACATGGATAATGATGATGATGATGATGATGATGACTTTAATATGATGGACGATCATGATGAGGATCATGATGATGTAGAAGCAGCAAAAGAACAAGGTAATAATGGGGGAAAAGTTGATCAAATTGGAGAATTAGTAAAGGAAAACACTGAATGTGTGAAGTGGAGCTCTGCAAAAAAATTCTCCCACAATGTGGCAACTGGTCACTCCAGTTTAGTAGACCAAAGAGGGAGAGATTTGAATGAAACAAGAGCAAAACAAACTAGCGGGCAATTGAATGTTCGGCCATTACGTTGTACATCAGTCAATAGTGGAACATTGGTCACAAGTGAACAAACCCAGCAATCAGACAGAGAAGATGCACATGTCAAACAAGTTTCCAAGTGTGGTGGATCTGTAAGTGCAAATGTTGAAGTTCAAGGTAATTCAGTTTCTAAGCTTGAAAAACAAGGGAAGAAGTTACAGAGTAACCATAGTCAAAATGTGTCCAATGGAGAGGCGAACAGCAAAGACAGCAATGCTGGACAACTAGTGAACACACAGGATGGCATTGCCTTTGAAGAGGGAGACTTGAGTGAGGTAAAACCCAGAGGTGTCAAGCCATCGCCAAAACCAAAAATAAAAAAGGTGAAAAGCATTGGGATAGTCAAAGATAATAGAGGTAGATTTGCCAAGGCTAGTTGGATGCGTGTACATCGATTTGGTCGTCTTGTACCAAAAACTGCAAGTGAGGTCATTGAAAAGGACAACAGCAGTAAAAGCAAAGGACATAATGACATTGATCACAAAAACAAGAATAGTAATTTCACTGAGGGTATGTTAAAAGCAAACAATACCTCTTTGGAAGTTGAAGGCACATCTGCACTGACCCAAGACAAACTCACCAATGTTCCTGTAATTGGAGAATCAGGAGTGAGTGACAAACTCTGTAAGACAAGTGGGTCAGGGAATAATGGAAATGTTTCTTCACTTATGGGTGCAGAGCAAGAAAAATTGAAGTGTTCTCGCATTGCAATAAATGTGCCACCAAAGAAAAGACCAACTACAAGATCCATGACCAGATCACAGGGGAAAACATGTGTAAATACTGAAACCACTAAGCCAAGTGATGAAAGTAACCTGAATGGTAGCTCCTTGAAAAGAAAATGGATTCGCCTGTCTCGTTATGAGGCTTGGAAGAGGTTAGGGCTTGATCCAAAGTCTGACCCTCCATGGCCATGCAATTATCCAGGATGTGATTACAAGACTTCTGTACTCAGTAGTTTGTTTATTCATCATAGATTAAAACATGATACTTTTGGTGATCGTGAGCAGTACTTAGTTGCACGAGCTACAGGAGAAACTTACTCACTCTTTGATGGACGCGAGAAACGGGTAATTGACAGAGCCAGCAGTGATGATGACATTGATGATGGAGGGGATGGGACATGGCAGAAGAGCAAAAGAAAGAGAGCGCCACCTGCGAGATTGTCAGATGAGATAATGAGGAAAAATGCACATTTTTTACCAACTGGGTTGGCAAATGAGTGTCGGGCTAATGAAAAAAAGAGTAGGGCCTTCCGATGTGCACATTGTTGTCTATGTTACAAGACCTTTGCTGGATTAAATCAACACATGCGTCGACGCCACAGAAGGAAATGGATGAAATACAATAACTTGACCCAGGCAGAGTTTGAAAAAATTTCAAAGAATTCTAGCAAAATGGAAAAAGAGGCATCCATATCCATGTTGGATGCTGTAGCAAATGAGATGGAAGAAAGCGGTAGCTTGGCGTGCAACCATTGCCATTTTGTCGGTGGGTCAGGACAAATTCTAAGAAATCATGTGAATCAAATGCATCCTAAATACCTCAGGAGTAGATACAGTGACAGTGAAGAAGATGATGTAAAAGAGAATCAAGATGTTGATGGCAAGCAGACCCTAAGGATGCCATCATCAAGACCTGTCAGGAAATGCAGGCGGAATCAACTTCCTAAATTGCTGGCAAAAGAGAAAAAAATGGACAAAATTATACCACCGATTCTGCCTCACCATGCTGTGTTTAGCAAAGAAATACCTGAAGAAGTTGAGGTGCCAAACGACGACGATGAAACTTACCGGTCAGATTTTCTGCTACAATGCCAGGAGTGTAGTTTTTCTTGTTTAACTGAAACTGGCTTGTTGGACACATGAAAAAATTGCATAATGAAGAAGTCATCTTCCACTACAAGTGTGATGCATGTGACGTGATACTTAGTACAAGAAAAGAGCTACAGTTACACAAGAGAAATGCACATGAGGAAAGAACCATATGTGAGGTTTGTGGTAAAAGTTTTAAAGCAGAGAAATGGCTTGAGGTGCACAGAAAGTTTTGGTGCGGCAAGGAAAAGTCTAAAACAAGAAAACTACCATCAAAAGTAACCAATAAATCAAGAACATGCCAGCTGTGTAAGAAAGTGTTTAATTCGCAAGGTTCCTACTATTACCATGTCGCTGGACATAGAACCGAAGAACCTTATAGTTGTCAACTTTGTCAGGTGAAATTCAAGAGAAAATCACAGTTGAGGCACCATAATATCAAATGGCATACTGAAAGCAGATACAAGTGTGAGCATTGCCCTTACCAGACTCATTTCAGGAACAACTTCAGGTATCACTTATTTCAAAAGCATGGAGTGGGTGGTGAGGAATTGCCCGATTTGAAGTGTCCATTTGAGGGATGCATGTATGCTACAAAGGATCGATACGAAATGAGTAAGCACAAGAATAAGCATGACATGACAAGATTTAAATATTGGTGCAATGGCTGCAATCAACCATTGAGAACCTTACAAACTTGGGCTAAACACCAGGTCTTACACAAGGAAAGCATGACCAAATACAAGTGCAAAATATGTGGCCACCAGTCGACTAGTAGTAACACTGCTTCCTATCACAAACATAAAAAGCACAAAGCTCATGAACCCAAGAGTTTCATGTGTGATCTGTGTGGATATCATTCAAGCTGATGATAACTCTGAAAGACACATCGCATGAGAATTTATGAAAAGAAACCATTCAAGTGCAGGCTTGGGAAGAAACTTTTGGGTATAGATCAAAATGAACAAAGAACTCAGGACAGCACATCAAGTACTTGCCTCAAGCAGAAGGGACACAGAGAAACAAGAAGCAAAAGAATCCTTAAGTGGAATAAAGAAAAACGCAGAGAGGAGAAGAGCCTTCAAGGAAGATTACCCCCCCCAAAGTTGGTAGGACCAAAGGTTCATTAACACCAGAGGTGATAGCTAGAAGAAAGATACTTGCTAAGATGAGAAGTAAAAGGAAATACGGAAAATGGAAGCAAAAATGAAACGGCTTAAGGTTTGAAACGGAAGCAGATCTAAAAGAAGAAAGAAAGAACAGAGGAGGAAAGGAGTGGTGCATCAAAACAGAAATGCCTAATAAGACTGAAACGCCAGTAATCTCCTGATACTGACAAAGAGACTGTAGTGCTGCACTCACTTAAGAACAAACACACACACGCTTTAAATGCCATACACAACCACAAGAAGAAATGTATACATCAGCAGCCAGGTTCAGTGATAGTGCTTGTCCTGTTCCAAATAATTACCCCCTGATAATTCCCTATGGACAAGAAACAATCTTGCAGTGCAACACCAGGAGGGGTCATTTGCCTGTGAGCAGGAGGTACAAATCTTCATAGAACTTACTGACTTTGAACATTATCCAGTTGCTTACTAGTCGGAATTAATCATTGGAAGCTGAAACAATTGTGGGGAATGAGTCAAGAACTCGTGTATGCAGAAACACAATCAACAAAGATCTGCCTCCAGATATCCCAGAACAATTGTTCAAGAAGTGCCAGTGAGTTCAGGCAGAATTGCTAACAAAATGAAGCACTCCCGAATCCAAGCGGTTGGATTGCCATCGTTAGATATTGAAGTGACACTGTCAATCAGATGGAGCAGCAAAGTGAGATGTGGGCCTGTTATGGCAGGAAACATGAAGCGGCAGGAATGTGCTTGTTACAGATAATTCCGAAACCCAATCTTATCCAAAGTTCCCTCTACCTGCTGGTGAATTCTTGGGGAATGGAGACCACAATGATTGATATTTGTGCATTGGAGCATGGTGTACACTTTGCCACTTATTTTTTTGTGTGTCACCTTTTGCCAAACTGGTCTACAGTACATGAAGTGATTGACATTGCTGAGGTTTTTGAAAGGAAATACACAGCTATTACTTCAAAAGTGGAGATGTACTATTTGTTTGGAGGTCCAAAGGTCAGAGTGTATTATGAAACAGATTGGAATCATATGTGCATGCTTCTGTTTAATTGTATATACTGTAAATGTAAAGGTAAACATTTTATTTGTAAAGACTAGTAGAAGTAGTAGATGAAAATGATGGTATCATCTAGGCAATGTGGCTGTGAAAGAACTGGTATATAAAGAATATGGCCCAAAATAATCGATTAAAAATACCTCCTGTGAGTAATGTCTTAGCCGTAGTTACCTCATCTGCTAAAGTGAGATTCTGGCCCCAAAAATGGGGGTCCAGGACCCATGAAGTTCAGCGGTTGTGCTATTCCTGTTTAAGTGTAGAGTTGATATAGTCTGGTGAAATTGTGTTTGCTGTTCTCCAAAACGTTTATTCTTATCTTTAGTTCAGGAACATTATTCCTCTCTGTGATGCTGAGGTATAATCCATGTGTTTGATTCATGTAAGTATCTACCATATTAAGGCTTCTTCCCATGTTAACCGCCTGTCTGCTGATTGACTAAAGAGTATTATTGTTGTGAGAGCGCAAGAATTTTGTATATAAGGCAGAGTAGCTGTCTTGTGATACATCTGTGTATGTGTGTCCATATACTCTCAATTTATCTTCCTTGATTCAGTGGCGCATGAAATGGTTTCTCAGGTGACTGTCACCTGGAGAACCATTTCAAGAGCCACTGTCCAAAGATTGGATAATAGTATGTTTGAAAGGAATTTATGACAAGTAGCACTATTGATTAGGACCTTCTTGCACTCTGACAATTGATATATGTATTGAGTTCAATCACCCACATGGTTAATGGTGGTATGGCTGAAGATAGTCTTTAACTATTTGGGAAAACTCGATTTTAAAGTTGACTCAGATTTACTGAGGGTTGGCGCTCCGCTTTTCTTTAGAGCTTGTGTTTTCTGCTTGTACATTGTACATGTATTATAATTGCTTGTCCACATACTAGTCACTGTGTGAGTTCAATTCGAAGTACTTCAATAGAAAATCACAACTTTTTAGGAAATTTTAATCCTTATTTGGTACTGCTACACATAGCGATTTACTACTAAAAAGAAATATTGGTTCACTTAAAACTTTGGAAAATTAGCATTTAGTGAATATTTCGCTTTAGTTGATTGATTTTTCTTTTTATAAATACACAAAAACAATTACATTTCAAAATAGCTGAGGTCTAGCCTTTGAATGATTACTGCGACATGTCATGTATAGACCATTCCTCTTATTGGCCGAAGTCGGCGTAAAATTAAATGATTGCAATTTTTAAACTTATTTAAAAACTGTTTTTGTTGATAGCAGTATAACAATGATAATCATTTTCGTAATTCAACTGACCTCGACCTCGCAATTATTCCAAATGGAAGTTAAAGGCATCATTTTGTTTATGCCATAGAAAGGCAGTGGTTGTCCATGGAGTGAGAGAACCACGAAAGAGATTAACCTACAAGGGTATTTGATGAGAGGCCCACATGTAGCTATGGTGTATCTAACATAGAACATAATTGGAAAGAACAGTTCAAACTTCCAACAATATAACCAGGCCTATAACCAGTGGGGGGCCCCCAATTCCTAAAAGCCCCCCAAAACCCCTAAAAAGGGCTAGAAATGGCCAGAAGAATAGATTTTGCGAGCAGAGCGAGCCAAAAATTAAAAAAAAAAAAAAAAAAAAATTGCCAATTTTGCCCTCCCTTTGGAGGGCCCCGAAAAAAATCCTGGTTACGGGCCTGAATATAAATTGCACCTGACAAAGAGGGGGCAGACACAGTTCATTATTAATTACATTGTTGTAACTTCATTAGCATGGTTTATTATGGTTGTACTTGTTTGCATAGGTTACCCCAGTGCTGTGACTTATGAGTGATGATGGATGCACCTATTCATATTTCACCAATAAAAAAATAAATAATCGCCTAAAGGTGAATTCATACTTTAGTGGTAGACTTGGGCCAATGCTAGCCTCTCAAACATGCTTTTATGCATCTGGTGCACAAGCATGTTCAAAAGGCAAGCACCTGCCTTTTAAAGTATGAACCAACCACAATGTGCAACTCTTTCAGACCCTGATAAGCCTAATCGGCATTATGACTTCCGGTTGACTGCGCATGTGCAGGTCAGATTCGCGGGTGAGGTCAGGAGTCCTCAACACGACGAGGTTGCTGTACTTCTCCAATGCGATGAACTTAGTAACTACATGAATTCATTCGATTTTTTCCTGTCTTTTACCACATTAATCATTCCAATTGAAGCAAAATATTTTTTGTCGGTATATACAAGTGTGACAAAGGTATGAAAACCAAACAGCACACGAAACTCAATAGCAAGGCATTTTTGTGGTAATGGCAGAGTTCATCGCATTGGAAAACTACAGCGACCTTGTCGTGTTTTCAAGATTTTAGGACACCCGAGATTGGTGTGATATTACCCACAATGCATCACAAATCTGTAATGCCGATTTCGCTTATTTGGAATGGAACTATTTACACATCTTTGTAAAGAATATTTTGCTGGAGCTGGAGTTATTTTACTAAATTGTTACTGTAGATCTATAAGTTAAAGGCACTATCAGTGATTTGCTAAATCAAAAAATCAGATTTTTGCATGTCTGTAACAAGTATAGGTCTCCTAACATAACCCACAAGTTATAAGACCAAAAGCCATCTTATAAGGACAAAATCAGCAATTTTAGTAATTACTGTCCATACGGACACTTACTATTTATAGGCCACAAAAAGTTGTTGTATTGGAGTAACAAGAAATTTTCAAATAGGGTAGGGCAGGTGGCTTTTTTTTTTAAATAATGCATTACTGCATCAAATTATCACACATAGTCTATGTAATGTTATTAATATTGATACTTTTACTCTTATTCTTGAAAATCTTAAAGAGAAGTTGCCAAAGTTACACCAGAACACAAAAAATATTGAGAAAATCGGTTAAAAATCAGGGTAAAAACAACTTGAAAAATAAGATTTTTGAAAATCAATAAAAAAAAATTAGGGTAGGTATACTTTTGTACAGGGCTTGATTTTCAAAATTAGGGTCGGGCGGGTTGCTCCAATACAACAATTTTTTTTGGCCTAACACATAATTGAATGGAGATTCATATAGTTGAACATTGTTGATTCCTTTCAGTTGCAAAACATAACTTATCAGAATTCTAAAGACTTGTCTTTCACTTTCAAGCTGTTCCTGCAAATTTGAAATATTTTAGCTCTCTCCAATGGATCACTGATAGTCTTTAAAGGGGCATTTCGTGATCCACAGCCTCGTCCCCCCGACTTACCTAAAACAAGTTGAGATTTCATATCATCTGAACCGCTAATATTAGTAATCCATGTGTGCCAAATCTTACGTGCAAATTCGGCCGTGTCTAAGTAATTCGCAATTTTGTATTTTCTGTCCGTAAACGGACAGAAATTATAGCACAGTGGCCTATGGGACCGTGGGAAACAAGCATTTGCTCATAACACAAAACCGCAAAGTCAGAATCAGCTAAAAAGTTGTGAATAAGCTTTTTTCAAGGATATCTAGTGAACAATAAATAAAACAGAAGGGGCTGGAATCACGAAATACGCCTTTAAGATCAATATGCAAGGCAAAAAAAAAGTTTGTCTCAGCTTCATGTAGCTCAAAACCATAAGCACTATGCATTTTTTTTGTCAAAAAAGCTATGCATTATGCAGAATACTTTTTTTGTAATTTTAGACTCTTTTTTTGTGGCCAAATTTTCCTTTTTTTCATGGTCAGTTTAAAAAGTATAAACCTCTTGAAAACCATGAGAAATGCATTAAAATGTGTATGTTTACACCTATGTGAGTGGGAAGTTGAGACAACCTTTTGTTTTTACTTGGTATAATCTCTCCTCTTCATTCCTCTTCATGTTGTAGTGAGTGCAGTAAGAATTTAACTTGTATGCAAGTTAAATATAGAGATGTAACTTTTCCAGAAATTTCTGGATATCTGGCCATAAATGGGAAATAATTTTTTTAGATGTTTTTAAGTGCCATTTTTTTAAAAAGTGTGCTCTACCCTAAAATCTTGTAAAAAAATGTTACCTGGAGCTTCACTGGATGCTACGCTAAAATTTGCCTTTGTTCAAATTTTGGATTTTCTGGAAATGCAAAATACTCCTCTGTTACATCTCTGTTTATATCCAGGCAATCTTAACACACTGGACACTACTGGTGATAGAACATGAGGTCATGTGCTGTATACTTTTTGGACAGAAATGAATATTAATGAGCTAATTTGCATATATGGAAGAAAATTCATTGAACCATTCTGCATACTAAACAAATTATTTCTAATGTGGCACGGTGATAGAACATGAGGTCCTGTGCTGTATGCACTCTTTTGGCTGGTTAATATTAATGAGCTCATTTGCATATTTTCAAATATATATTTTTTAATTTGTTAATCCACTACAGACTAAAGCAATATTTATATTGAATGCCAATTAATACAGTAGCTGAATGGGAGACCGAAATATACAAAAATGTAACATGGGAACTGAGCGGAAAGTCCCACTGGGTCAGTTTCGAGTGGCCTAGCGATTAGCGTGCTTGACAGTGGAGCAAATATACAAAATAAAAAATCCTGGGTTCGAATCCCGCTGGGATTTAATCGGGTACTGAATTCTGGATTTGATCTGTATGAAAACCAGCTATTGATTAAAAACAGAATACCGCTCTCCTCCATGGTTCACTTGGAATTGGGCAAATGAATCATGAAAGCATCCTGTCCTTCAATCGGAAGGGACGTTAAGCTGTCAGTCCCATGTACAGAAAGTCACAACTGTACATGAATGTCGCAGCCAGTTTCGAATAAGAGTAGGGTGAAAAACCCTGACTGTTCCCAATCCGCCCCCAGCCTCAAAGTGGGCCATGTTAGGAACATCCATATCATGGATACATGCTACCCTGAAACAGCTTACTCAGCTGAATAAATCCTGACACTGCCACAATCCATTACCAATGACTTGTGGATATGCAAAGAAGTTGTTTCGAGTCTGCCTGGCTGGAGATTTCTTGTTCATTGTTTCGAGCCAGCTGGTGCAGTCAGGTGGCAGTAATGGAATGTGCATACTACAATGAAGGAAGACAAATTCCAATCTCTTAAACTAAGGCCCAGGGCATGTCGACTGGCTGTCCAGGTGGATGAAACAGAACATGAAGCCTGCAGCCATGCAGTCTTGAAACTGACCAAATACAACTTTCAGCTCAGGTCTTTGTGCCATGTCACAAAATATTCATGAAAATGAAACTATTATGATCAATTGGAATTTACAGCATAGGTTTATTTTTGTGGCCCACTGTAGAATTAGAGGCAAAGATGTTCCATAAGTGGTGCTTTTGATTTTTGTCAATGCATATAACATGAGCCACTTTAATAAGTATCAATTCAAGACTGCCCACCTATATGCACACGTATAACACTGCATATTGTTATTATTTAATGTACTATTCATTGACCAAAAATTAAAATATGCATGGTAATTAAATCCTTAATTTGTTCAATCCTTACCATAGTCAAGTTTGGACTAAATTGATTCTGGGTTTTTGGTTTTTTTGGTAATTTTTCTGTAAGACCATTTTATCTGATGATCCTACCTTAAGGTGGAGTTGTATATTACATTTTGTTAGAATAATGTAAATATCAATGTTCATTACATGGTAGCGTGGAGTTGTATAGATAATTTGTTTGTGCTTGTAGCACCCCCTGTTGGTTAAAGGGGGATGGCCCGATTTAAGGATATGAAGTTTTCTTCTTGATAGATTGGCCTTCACCCCAAAACCCCATCTGTAGACTTTCGCGCCGATATTTCAATCCGTTTTCATGTGAGAGCTAAAAACATGATTTTGTAAGCCCCATAGAGTACTGTGTAAAATTAATATTGGTCGACCAAAATGGGCTACATTTTCGCTCATAACTTCCAAACCAAACATCCTTTGGCCCTAAGATTTCACAGGGTAAATGAGAAAAATAGTAGCTTTCTTCTGACACCAAAATGTTGACCACTTCCGGTAAAATATGGGCTTCTGGGGACGAGGCTATTGGCGATCGGGCCATGGACCTTTAAGAGAGAAAGTCTGAAAACCTTACTTGGGTCAGGGTATCTCTTATGTCCTTTGTAGAATGCTTACTTTTATGAAGCCTACTGTGATATTTACAAAGTTATGCATGACATCAAAGATGTTTTCTTTGAAGGTGAACTGTAAAATGCTGTACAGGGAGGGATCCATTTTGTAAGTGATCATGTTGCAGTTTGGACTGTATTCAATGGGCCGAGCAAATTTGGATGGATACCCTGAAGGTGGCAAAATGACACTTATATCCAGCCTTTGGTATAAAAACAAAAATGCATGGCAGAATTTCTGGAATGGTAGCTATGCCAAGTAGGGGAAACAGGATTTCACAGGGGAAATTTTCAAATGGCTTCAATCATTTTGAAAAGTATGCCACACTAATTGTCTAACCATAAGGAATCCAAAAAGGTATAGTTTGGACTATCTGTGGCTTAAAGTTTTTGAGAGTTATGATGTAAATACAGCCAAAGTAGGTAGCCAAAGGGACAGTTTCAGATGTACAGGAGGTCAAAGGCAAACATGTCAATCATTTTAGGAAAGGTGAATGAATGGCCCCATTTCTTACGAAATCAAAGTACTTGACCCTGTACAAATCAAAATTGACCCTTGTACTATTTTTGCAGTTTTACTAATCTGTGAAACAGTCGGCTGTAGGATTAGATAGTACAAACTGTTACCGTTTTTAAAATCTTATGACCCATCGACCAGTAGTGGTCTGCTTGTTCAAACATTATTGGATCCTGTTGTAATCCGTGAATCCCCCCCACGTGGTTTTATAGCTACCATTCCAGAATTCTACCATTCATTTTGTAATAGTATTCATTTTGCCACCTTTCAGGTACCATTGGTCAAAATTTCCTGAGGGCCATTGACTAGTACCCCACCAATACACCTTTGCAATTCCTAACATTGTTTTAGAAACATGCTATTACTTTGTTTCATTGACTAATTTCTTCATTTAAAAACAGAAATAGATTGAAAACATTTTTTCTGAGTAGATTTTATTCTGTATGCAGATTGTCTCTCATTGAAAGCTTAGGAGGACTAAAACCAAGCGACGGAAGTAAGCTCGTATATCAAAGTGGGGGTTCAAAGAAGAGTTAACTGCAATTATCAAACACACAATGTACCAGTTCTAATGAATCCTTTTTATCAAGTGGGTGTGGGGGAGCCACCTGTAATGCTACTGAATTACAGGTCGAGGGTGACAATCGGAAAGGATGTGTAAACTCAGCACTGAAAGAAAATTAAAGAATTTCTTTAATTATGCTGTTCAAATAAAAATGTTCTTTGTTTACTATAGTTTATATGATGTTTACTTACAGTACCATTATGAGCTTTATGAGATGTTTAACATTTTGAGTCATGAATAGATTTCTTAGTAAAAATATTAAACACGCATTCTCAAAAGCAGTAAGTATTACAGCAGAATTAAAGAAAATCTTTAATATTTTTCAGTGCTGAGTTACGTCCTTATTTTCAACCCTCAATCGATTGTATAGTAATTACAACTTGGCATATGCTATTCCAATCACTACAGAATTCATCCTACTTGAGAGTTCTGGCAAAGAGGTACTATATAGCTAGAGAGGCAAAACGTTCGTATCTTTAGAAATACAAAACACCGTCTCTCGCATGTTTTTTGCCGACCACAAATTAAAACATAGAGTACCAACAAATGAAGCAAATGGCTGCCTCCCCGCTTCTCCACATACTGTGGGTGCCCATTTGCATATACACTATACTAATCGGTAGTGATAACAAATTAATGTATGTGTTAGAGGTGTCAGGTGTAATAATAGGGTGGTACCTGGATCATTGTGCTCAGATATCTCTTTTTTTCTCATAATTTCAATGCGCGCTTAGGTGAAAACATGTATTCATTGAGCGGTTTATTTAAATCAAGACGCATGATGTGTCATTTCCGTTCGTTGTGTGGTCATGGGTAGGACAAAATTTTAACACCACCCAATAGCACCCAACAATCAACAACTGATATTTTGGGCGGATTGTTTGTATCGAATTTGACATTATGTGTGTATACCAGCACCCAAACTAATAATTATTCCGTCAATATTCAAAATGTCCAGCGCCCAGCACCGACGACTGGTTTTTGAATGGGTTTCACCCCCTTGTTCTGGGAATGATTCCTGTCAATTCAACAGGCATTTTTAACTTTGACCCTGCTTTGATGATTCTAGATCTGCCCTTGAAAATGAGTTGTCCTAAAAAATCTTGAAAAGGTGTATTTTGTGATCCTAGCACCTAATTTTTTTTTTGTTATTGTTGTGCAAGATCTTCACGCAAAAAGATGATTTCCAAAATTTCAGTTGATTCTGATGGTGCATTTTGATGTCATATACAATGTCTGTATTATGGTGCCCCGATAGACTATGCATTCTTCCCAGAGATGATCAAATTTGCACATAGACAGGCTCTGATCTAGACATCTAGAGGGGGCGCGCGCCTCCCGGTAAATTCCTTTCAAAATCCTTGGCAAAATAGCCCCATTTTTGGACAATTTTTCAGCCTTCAGCCCCCTGGTAATTTTGACGTTTTTCAAATCCTGGTTCCGCCCCTGGTAAAGATTAAGGCACACACCCACACTATACTTGGCCATGGTTCAGGTGAGATACAAATCTTATACTTCTTTTTAGGTAAGGCTGGGATACGAAGCTGTGGATCACAAAATTAACATGATTTCCTGATTTCTCATATTAAATTTATAATTAAAAAATTGAAAAAAATAATCAATCGGGATTATTTTTGGTCACTACTGTCCGTATTGACCCTTCCTACTACACGTAATTAATTGGAGATTCATATCTTTTAACCTTGCTGTTTTCTTTTTTGTCATTTTTGGAAAAGTAACTTAAAGCAATATTAGCCACTTTTTTGAAGGGCGCCCCCAATTTTCAAAATTTTTTGAGAAAATTTGTGCACAGTTGTGTTTGGGAATTGACTACTAAGCCATACTTGTACGATGAAAGCCTCAAACAATGGTAAGTTGGCCTCAAAAGAGAATTTTGTAATTAATTCGGGATCCTCGTATAATAATTGAATATCTACTGGAAACCCCCCAAATTTATAATCCTTCCTGTGTGAAATTTGGAAACCATCTCACTAAAATAACCACTTATATTTGGATTCCGTGTGACCCATCGAAAGCTGATCGATTCTACTGATACGTAGATGCACAAATTCTATTTGATGAGCAGAAATTTGGGCGTTTCCAGAGCCCCTTAAAAAATTTATTCTCGGGATCCCCATCTTATTACAAAATTCCTTCTTTTGTAGCAAATACGCAAATTTGAGCATTACCGTTAGCAGGTAATGTTTACTGGCCAATTACCAACACAACAATGCAGAAATCGCAACAACTTAACTGTTGAAAATTGAGGGCGCCCTTCAAAAAAATGTGCTAGTATTGCTTTAACAAATACTACGCACTTATATCCATTCATTTTTTAAAATACGGATTTTTTTTGAGATCCAAATTTCTCTCAATTTACACTTGATCAGTGGGTAGCCACCTACCGAAACATTTCGAAGGTTTAGTGGTCCAACACAGAACAAAGAAAACCAAAAGGTTGTGTTTGAACTTGCCTGCTATCCGTATCATCCCTATAGAAAGCATGCTTTTTGATTTTCGTTGTGCACAACAGAAATGCGAATCATCATTAATGTTCTTATTACATAACAAGGCATATTTAGCTCATTCACCTTCAGGTGTGATCTTATTTGGTAAGCATTTCAAATATGCAAAAATCTTTGTTCGAAAAAATGGGGGCCGCCCGCTTTCCTCTTGCTCCTTCTCAATTTTCATGAGATTTTGGGGTGGATCACTGATTAGTGACCTTTAAACCTACTAATACTACATTGAGGGAGGAGGGGTAAAAGGTTAATTACATTATAGATGAAATAATTGATGCTGCTTCTGGTGATTTTTTTAGCGTAACAATTTTGGCATTTATTTTTTTTGCCTCTGAAAAATTGACAAAAGGCAGAAAACGGCAGTGCCAAAGATAGTCAATGGCTCATTCAAGTTATGTTGCTGTAATTAAGTTGTTGGTATGGACAGTATGAACTTAAATAATCTGATTTTGTTGTCCTATATTGGGTTGCTTTAAGTCTTGGCACTTGAGATATGTTACAAAAATGCAAAAATCTGAATCTGAAACAAATCAACCGTCTTTAAATAATGTGGTCGACCACATTTGGAGACTTGTTCATCAAAAGGAACATTTCCTGGCCTCAATTTCACTGGGTTAATGGGTTTAATATGAACTTTCTTTGGTAACAAAATCACGGGGGATGAGTTTGTTGGTCGGGACACCCCACCTTTGTAGAGGTCACGAGGCCCTTAGATGTCCCTTTTGAGTTCATTGTTGAAATGTTTGTCAGCAAAAATAACTGGGCATTCCACAAAGTTATTTAGAAGAAAAGACGTGGTGGAGAAGCATTTAAAGTACAGGAAATAATTGTGCACTGACATTTTTGAAGCTTTTTTTTTTTGAATTCCATAATGAATATCTTAGGAAGAAGGGTCGTTGGGTTCAAAATGTTCAAAAAGGGTCATTAGGCTTTGGCAGATCAATGGGTAGCAAGACTACAAAGTGATGCACAATTGGGGGAAGGCTTGGAACCTGGAGTTGTGGCTTTTGATAAGTAAACTTACAAAGTTTTGGCAACAAGGATTTTTTTTGTACACATCAAAAATCTCTAAAACAACATGTTGCAATCTGGTTGTAGTATAGATAAGGGGGCTCAAGGATATTCGTCAAAGATAATTTAAGACTCATTTGAAGTCATTGTTGGTAAATGCCTGCTTTGTCCACCAATGAACAAAAGCCATTCATCCATGCCGCTCCCATGTTTATTAACCCCCTCTGGGTCTACAACCGTGTCAATTTTATTGGTTAGGGTTATATTTTAAGATAATATGACATACTATCTAGCTAGTCAATCTAAACATGGTAAATAAGAAATGGGTTTCGCAGCCAGCGGTTGCCGCGCGGGCAAAGTGCCCCCTGTGACCTTTGTGGTTTTAATATGAAAGTGACGTAGTCTAATTATATTCATGTAATAGACATAGTTGTTACAAAAGCCAACTAAGTTGTCTACAAATTCCCTGATGTCTTTAGTCTCTTTTTAATGTCCTCTGTGTAAAATATATCTCTATTCTTTCAATGGCCTATACACATTTCAAGTAGTCCATCTATAAGGACCCTAGTCCCCACTGACCTCAGACCACTGAGCGTGAAGCACAGGGAATGCTTGGTCACAGGGGGATGAACACATAGGAACGAGGGTCCTTCTATATGGACTATTTGCAAGCAAATTGAAGAAGTTTCATATTTTTCTGAAAGTGCCAGTGCCCGCTTTAAAACGATGGGTGGGTCATATTTTCAAGTGTCAAACAGATTTTAAAGGAAATATGTCAGATTTGTGTCAATCTCAGTTTGATTACTTCATAAAATATATGACATACCATACAATTCCCTGAAAAAATAATACAATTTGAATGTAAAATTCCCAAAATAGAGGCATTTTAATTTTTTGCTTTTTTTTGACATACGAAGAAACGGCGTATTTTTCGCCACGGCTTCATTGATCGAACATTGCCCAATTTTTGGGGGGCTCGCCTCTGACTCAAAGTGATGACCAACATCGCGTTGACTCGAATTGTTATTCTGACCTGTAATATTGATGGATTAATGAAATTAATAATAAAATTTGAAAATAAGTTACACAATGACACTATTTTGTTTCATTTCGTTGTGTTTTAATTATTATTGATATAAAAACACAATTCAATCGCAGTTCAACAGGGGGGGTAGGACACGACCTGCTCGATTTGGGCTTTGGGATTGCCAACGGTAATTTTGTGGAACTCTACGTGCATTTACTATAGTAAGCCTTGTCTCAATTTCATTATACAAAATTCTCCTCTTAACAAACCCCAGTTCAATACATCTTAGTAATTCATGATAATAAAGGATAAAGTATTGCTTCAAAATCCTTCGGGTTTAGTGGATTACCGCCGCTGGCAAAATAGTGTAATTTCCTATAACGGTCATTTATGAGTTTAACTAGTTGTCGTGGAACCAGAAAGCCTGAG
>JAMKCH010001414.1:0-118644 GCA_023653785.1 Ophioderma brevispina
GATTTTTGCATATTAATTAGCCTCATAGATACTGAAATTGCCCGAAACTACGCCCCAAAATCTAAGGGGTCAAGAACTCTTCAGCACCGCTTCCTTCCACCAAGTAACTCAATAGACGCCTACGGAACTCCAGATAAATTGTGCACAGGCCTTGCACGAACATTCTCATACATTATGCCAAATAGATAATTAATTAGTATCTTTTACGGCAGGAAACAATCTACTCAGGTCGAGAACTCATTAGCCCGCTTCTTTCCACAAGTTACATCATGTCGCCTTACGGAATCAGATAAATCGTATACAACTATGGGTTAACATTTTGTCACGAACGGACGGACGCTGCTCATTTCATGTCCCGTTCCGAACTCGTTCTGGGGGACAAGTATAGCATTACAGCAGCTATGTTTTTAATTAGATCACACAGCAGCTAAGACTGTATGTGTTTACGCACAATTTGGTATTGTAAATTGCTCTTTTGAATAGCAAACAGGCAGTCCCACTCTCCTGAGTTCAAGAACAAGGAATTGTGTGAAAGCATTCCCATGAGATATTGCACATTGCAATCAGAAATTGTTAAAAGGTTCAAATAATGATAATATAATAATTAGTTCAAGTATCAATAGATAATACTCCTACTTCTTCACAAATCCTCTGATCTATGACTTACTGGTTAAACTTAAAAGCTATTTTGTGGAAACAGCTCACATTCAATTTTGTGAAATGTCTAGACGTGCATGTATTACAATAAATGCAACCAAGGTGAACTATTTTACCACCATTTTGTTGTATAGTCAGATTTGGGTATCCTACTGATACTGACACAATAATCACACTAATAACGCAGGCATATTTAAAGCACCTTTAACAAACGATTATCAACAATGGTTGCGCTGAGACAAAATAAGAAGCCTTTAAGCATGGCACAATGACAAAAATTGGTTATGTTAAAAAGAAACAGGACCAAACCGTCTAAAACAGAGACAAACAACACGGCCACTGACAAACAATCTGTACTACAAAAAAGGGAACACACAATAAGATTTAAAAAAAGATGAGATGTTTCTTAAGCACTAAAGCAGAGGGCGAATTCGAATATACATGGATTCTATACGTTGTCTGAGTGGGTTGTTTTATTTATTTGGTACCAGCAAATTTGATTTACAATGTTCTTTTTAATTAATTGGATTAAGGCCGACAAACATCAGTTTGAACTATACCATTTTAGATGGGTTACTGGGGAGTGCAGAACCAAACACAGTATTGCAGACTGATGGTATCATAAATTTTGTGCATTTCTGAACATACCACCATCTCCAGCAAGTACTGGTGTCTGAACATGAGACACAACACTATATAACATAAAGCTACAATGATCAATTTCCTCAGTTTTTTCTCCTCTATTTGTATTCTTCTTTTGTTGCTTGTATATCAATTTGCCGTCTTCCCCGTTGGACAATTATTACTATTCACATATCACAATTTGAGTGGAGCTTCAGATTTTTGTATCGAATATGAATCGCAGTTCTGAGACGGACACTACCCATGTCTGATGGCCTCAGCCTCCATGTGCGAGGTCTTAAGGTTCTTTCCTCTTTGATAATACTTTGATACATCATGAGATGGCCCCCTGCACTTTAACAAGGACTGCCAAATGCTTTTTGCCTAACTATCAGTTAACTGTGATAAGTGGCAATTTTTTCACGAGGTTTGTAATTTCGCGATTTTCGCTCGAGTGACCATAAAAATACGAAAACAAAACCTCATGAAAATAACTTTTCCAATAGATTTCTATGCAATGATGTCAATACTGTGAATTAAATTCTCGCGCATTTGACCAAACTGTTAAAATCGCGAAAATATCCGTAAGCGGAAAATTTTCCACTTATACAGTATTTTTTTGTCTCACTGTTCCTGAATCTGTTGGACAATGATGTTCAATGCTGGGAAAATATAAGTGATTGAAATGATCAAAAATGATAACAATTCTAAAAATACTGCATAACATTGCAATTTGTTACAATGAAAATTAAAAAACGAAATCATGTGTGAATCTATAAAGTAAATGCCAGGTCAGTGTGATATTATTTGCTTCTAAACTTGCACTAGCACCTTTGGAGACATTTAATCAATCAACATAAATTTTAGTTTTTAATCATATACATATTCCATATCTGTTTAAGCCAAAATTTAAACTGAATGATTTTTCAACTCCATGTTGTCATCTAGGGTAAAATCATTTTGAAATGTATTTCTCCACTATGTTTTTATTAAATTTTCCCTGGAGATCGTCATTAGGGACAACACACACATACACAAAAAGCTGTGTGCCCCCTTTGGACACATTTGAACCGGCAACCTTTATATGACTCTAATCTTTCCAATTGAACTAACAAGTTAGGGATATACAAGAGTGATATATTAAATATATAGCATTAGTCGCGATAAGTGGTCCTCAACTTTCCTAGTGGAACGCCTCAGAAATGCATAATTTACATTCTGCTAAATGTGTTTGAAATTTAAACCTACTTACTTCTCCAGGTACACAAGAATGAATTTTTATTAACCTTTCCCTGGAGATGTCCAGCACATGCAAGTTTTGAAATAAACGCGCATGTGCACTAGATGGATTTGAACTGACAACCTCTGTTATTACTAGCAGACGACACTCTACACATTGTGCGTCAATCAACTATCATTTATCCTAGGTAGAGAGTAATTGTAACATGATTATAAATATGTTATTGTTTTAATTTGATAGAAAAAGATTACCATAATAAAACCAAATCAGTACCCATAGAAGGGGTGTTTTGAGTCAAATCCACAATGCAAACCAGTTTTTGGGAAATTCACCTCATATGGGTCATGTGAGCACATAAAAATCCTATTCTTAACACATAAAAACCTGACTTTAACGCTCGTTTAGGCCCACAAAGCGTTAGTACTAGTGATTTTTTGCATGAGTAATGAATGGTCTGCTGACAGGTGTTTAGTTACAGTACGGTCTAGGCACATTGCTATGCAATTCATGGGATTGATTCAAAACCCCCACTGATCAGTACCCTTACAATTTCTTATTCCCCTTAAAGCAATATTGGCACATTTTTTGAAGAGCCCTCCAATTTTCAATTTGATATTTTGGCACAGTTTACGTTGCATTTGTCTAGGAAAACTATACATTGTGACCGCGAATGCTAGAAACGCGTATTTAATCTAAATAAGAAAGCGATTTTTGTAATTAGAATTGGATGTGAGATTAGACTTAACGGCAGATCTGGCAATGCTACAATTTAGTCCGTTTCCATGATGAAAAAGTGCCACCTCGAGAAAATACCCCAACTTTTTTGACTTGCCTGAACCAATAAACCACTAATGCCGTAGACAACGTACTGGTCTATTAAGCTCGCTACTTCCCAGCTATTTCACATTGGAAGTCTGTTCCAGCAGCCGTTGAATTATTATCGGGGATCCCTATATAATTATTCAGATTACAAAATTCCTTCTGTTGTGGCAACATCAGACATTTCGAGCTTAACCTTCACCGTCTAGTTAGCTAGCCAGTTACCATGCAACCGTTTAAAATCTCAATTTTTTTTTAAAGAAGCATATGAAATGGCCCACTGGTTAGGTGACCCATAAATGATAAAAATTATGTCAAGTAATTTAGGGTCATTTAAAGGTAATTATTAATCCAATTATACTTCTAAAGATCCAAGTGGATTTTGACAATTCTTAATTCTAACAGAAAGTTGGCACTCATGGGGTTCCTCTGAGTTTTGGGTTCAAAGCATTGTTAAGGTGTCAGCTCAGGTATTTTGGAGTCACAGGTCAGTAACAGTAGAAACCTTACACAACACTGTTTTTAACACACTATAGTTGTTCAAATAGATTGTTTCCCCTCAACAGAATGTCATTGTAAGACAAATTTGTTTATCAATAGCCAGTGAGATAATGACAGTAGATTTAATTGGTATCAACCATATTGTTTTACGTCCCATCATAGTTATAGTCTTAGTTGAGCATGTGTCTTGGACCATGTCTCCATTAACCATGCAGCATCATTCGCTGATATCAGACATTGTGACTATACCAACACCTAACTCATTACTAATGACACAAATACACTTTCTTCCTTCTCATTATTAGCATGCATGTGTGTCCATAGCAATACAATTTGTGCCGCTAAATGGACATAATTGCCAGCTTTCTGAGATAGAATTCCTTCATAGCCCTAGCCACATAGGAGACAAATTTCCCTTTATTTGCTTACTCCCTCTTTTATCTATTAGGGTTTCCCACAAAATCTTTTGGATTACCAATTTCCAGAATCCTCCCTGGGAATTTTACCAGGAGTTTTTCTATTTCACTGGATTGAAATGTACCTTGTCGTAAGTCTATATTGGTCTTTGGACAGATACAAATACCATGTTATCAGAATGAAATCAAATAAATGGTCAAAATTTGATGAATATCAGTTTATCTGAAACCTCCATTGTACGAAATCTGGTACTTTGAGCCAAATGTAATTATAAGATGGTATAAATCAAAAATTTAAAAAATAAGAAAACGTCTCTAAATCCTACCTCTAACGATAAACCAACAAATTAAAATTCCTTGTATCTAACCAAAATGACAATTTACCTCTGACGTGCCTCTGAGACTCTGGAAGTAGGACAGATAGCTATAACATTTGTGCTAAAAAAGGGGAGGCCCATAGCTCTACAGAGATGCAGGTCCAAATTTTATCCACAACTTTGCCATTTTGTGTTCCTCAAAATTGTTGACCTTTTTAGCATTTGAAAATTTGGGGCTTCAGATATGTGAGGAATGGAATTAGATTTTCCCAACACTTTTTAGAAAATTTTGGTTGCAATTTAGAAAATTTGACAATTTTCAAACAAATTTAGAAAATTTTGCGAAAATGACCTATTTGCTGACCAAAATTGCATCAAAAAATGGTCCTTGATATACCAAACAGCTGAAAATGAAACCCCCCACTTTTGTGGCAACATACCCGTTGATATTTGTGTTGAGTACCCTCCACCCAATTGGTATGTTATCAAAAATACTGCAAGTAAACTGGCATCATCCATCCCCTGCAGATGGCAGTCTGGAACTGACCTCAGATACCTTTGACCTTGGTCCATACCGTTGACATCATCCACTTATGAAGGAACCCCTATTGCACCTAAACCCCAAGTCTGATTTAAATCGGACTTAAACCTTTCGAAGGAGATGCGAAAAACAAAAACCTAACCAAAACCTGACCAAACTGGAACACACACACATGCGCGCTATCGCAAAATTCCCCAACTTGCAACAGAGTTAGGCATTTATTTTCTTTTACATGGCTTTTTGAAGCAGATAAAAGTTGTAGAAGGCAAGGACATCCCTTTTCTTGCAAGCATGTCCACATCCCAATGACCCATCTTCTCACAGAATACACAAACGTGGACATGAATTAGACATTGCATATTAACCGGGAGTACTTTTTAACTGTCTGGTAAATTGTACTTGTAGACCAGACAAGCCCCTACGGGTTATCCTTACATGGTTATTTAATTCTTTCCATGAGGCACGTTTTGACATATACTTCACAGGTTATGAGAGAGTTCCTTTAATACTGCAGGCTATTTGCAGAGCCACCTCAAAAGTAACTTAGCAGTGGCATGATCGTGATTGGAGGTTCACAGGGGCCATTGCACAATTTGTTATTGAAAAAATCTCCTTTTTTACAACATCCACTTCCCAAAGCGCCCTCACCTCTACAAGAGGTGATTGCACCACTGCGAATGACATATGCCTGGATTGGCTTGGACTTGTGCAAATATACTACCACCTATAGAGCAGCATTTTGCTTTATCATTTGTTTTTATTTTCTGAAAAATTTCTGCAAATTTTTGGAAAGAAGTAAGCACATCTGACAGAAAATGCTTTGATGAAGTAACAAAATATTTATGTCTATTTTCCTCAGTAATGTAACATTTTAGTTACCTATTAATTGGCCTTAACAGTAAGGCTGTCAAGTACTTCATTCTGTGTGTGTAATGTTAGCCTTTTGTTTGAAGTGTTAAATGGATATTGTCACCACAACTTGCAAAGGGATCACTCTGCCTCTCCCAATTTCAGAATATTGCAAAACTTATTTTTCAGAACTATTCTCAATGAAGGTGAAGAATTTCAAAATGGTATCAGCACCTTCGTGGACATGAATGGATTCCCATGAGGGACCCATATATTCAATCAATTGTGCCAGTTTTATGACTGATAGTCAGGTAGAACCTTCATGTGACCATAAAGTTGAGTATGGACACAATGTTTTTGCTGAAAATGATAGATTAGGGTGTGTAGAATAAGAATCTGCCGGGTGCCACCTGGGCATCTTTGAGCATTTTGAGAAATCCAAGATGGCATCACCATAAATGATAATTATCTATTCAACCCTATATTATCAAACTATGGAGTTACTAGATATACTATTAGTCGGGTATGTATGGTACACCCCCCGTGCACCCCCCACAGAACTTACCCACACCAACGTTTTTAGGTGCCTATTAGGGTCCTAAAACACTTTTGGGATGTTAACAGTGAAAAAAATCCCGATGCTCTCGAGATATCCAAGATGGCCGCCAAAATTGGTCAAAATTTGAAAAAAAGTCAAATATCAGCTAAGTAATACCAATAAAGCACAAATAAAATGGCCAGTTATATGTGTTTAACAATCCTAAACTCATTTTGGTATTATAGTTTTGCTCTAATGCTTCAAATCCAAGATGGCAGCCAATATGGCTGCCAAAAGTAGTAAAATGTGAGAAAACTCGAATATTAGCCAAGCATTCTGATCAAAGAATAAATTAGATTATGTTTCAACGCATAGAAACTAATTTAAAGAATACTTTTGTTCTGTTTCAATGCACTAAATTCAAGATGGCCAGCAAAATGGTCTAATTTTAGAGGAAAAGTCAAATTTATTGGTCGAAAATACAAGCGGTAAATGATAACATAATCCATATTTAATTGGATTGTCCACTGCTTGAACACACATTTGGTATAAGAAATACAACTTTGATGGCAATACGGGTCCTTCTGACCAAACTGGTTCCATAAAGTCTCCACATCGTGTCCAACCATGTTCTGTAGGAGGCGGCATATCCTGAATCTGACCTATTCCATTGCACCGTCCTGTAATTTGCACGCTTGTTGTGAGGAAGCCGAGACGCACTTTATTGTGTAAGTAAAAAGAAATACCATTTTGTTATAAATCTGGAGGTGTCTCAAATAAAAGAAAAATTATAACCTATAGACGTTTTATATAGCGATTGTCCACCGCTTTAATGCACTTGGTAGTATAATAAATAACATTGTTTTAAATCTGGAGGTATCTCAAGTATAGCAAAATTATTAACTATAGACATTTTATATAGCAATGTCCACCGCTTTAACACACACACACTTGGTAGTATTTATAAAAAAATACCACTTTGTTATAAATCTGGAGGTATCTAAAAAAATTATAAGTTATAGGCATTTTATATAGCGATTGTCTGCCGCTTAGGTTATGACATAGGATTAAGTCGCTACCATAGTCACCAAGACCGGAACAGTCCGATTCATTTGGATCATCTTTATCCATATCAATATCTTCCTCATCTGACATTTCCTCTTCATTGACTTCAGCCAATTAAGATATCTGCAAGACGTGATGGCAATACGGGTCCTTCTGACCAAACTGGCTCGATAAAGTATGTACATCGTGTCCAACTATGTTCTGTAGGAGGTGGTATGTCCTGAATAGGCACATCTGAAGTTACCATCTAAAGTTGATCTGTCTAAGCTTCCACCATGCAAGCAGTCTCTGCTTCCTCATAACAAGCATGAAAATTACAGGACAGTGCAATGGAATAGGTCCTTCAGATATACCGCCTCCTACAGAACATAGGCCATGATCCAAGCGAAAAAGATGCTCGGATAGGAACCAAGGTGCGCACCCCTGGGAAGTACCTAATTCTATTCTTCCCCGACATCTTTCCGTAAATTACAAATCAGTTCTACGTGTGTTCTCACTCAGGATTGCCACTTCTCGTGAAAATGAATTTAATGTCATCTCAATTATGCACTGAATATCAGAGACTATGGGTGTATACCGTGATTCATTGACTCCAGGCAAATAATGGGGGCTATTGATAAGTCAATCCTCTCATTAGTTAGAAGACCACAACACTTCACAGATTTCTTTTTCATCTGGCACTCACAGAGTCATTGTTTATTACCCATGCAACTGAAAAGATTGCAGGTTGCTATACACACCATTCACCCACACCCCCCGATTTAGATTAACTATGTTCATGATGTGGAACACAAATTCACCCCGCCCTCTTTCCGATAAATAAAGTTCGAGGTTCTACTGTTTGTTCAATTTTCTTTGAACCATATATTTGATCCTTTATTCCAAAGGGAAAATAAGGTAACAAAGCTATGAGAAAAAAATATTGTTTGGCAAACTGTGACCTAACATCTGGTGCATAACCAAACCCGTACCTTGGCCTCGGACCCCATTTTCCTATCAGTATGATTTTATACAGATCGAAAAGCATCACCTATATAAAGCATTTGATCCTGTGCCGAACACTTTTTATTGAATAGAAAAGAGGTCCAATATTATATGTAGGTATGGGTTTGGGTTCTGCAACCAAGATGTTAGGTCAGAGCTTGCCAATCAAACATTCTTTCATGAGTTTTACTCATCTTCGTGTTCTTTTTGAATAAATGATGAAATATATGATCGAAGTTATTAAACTTCCCATCAGAAGTTTTTAGTTTTATTTTTATTCGTGAATGAGGCTGTAGGTCAATCTAAACGGCGGTGAAAACAATCAAAACTTTTACCGTCATGGAAATAACAATGGTTTTGCAGTCCCAGAGAATTTTGAAGTCCCGTTGTCTATTCATCTATTCATAACGGGCGATTTTACTTATCATAGCACCATTAATTTCTGGGTCATGGAACGTGGTGTACAGCGCTTGGTCACTGATATTCAGGGAAAAAAGGAGATGAAATTTAATCTTTTCACGAAAATGTGCACATACTAAGAAGTGAGCACACGTAGAACTGATTTGGATAATTTTAGACAAGTTTGTTTTAACAAAATTATGTTACTTGTAAGGGGTGCGTCACCTTTAGTAAAACGCTATGAATTATATCTGCCCTCTAGCCTACAATGGTGGGCACGATGTGGAGGCTTTATCAAGTGTGTGTGTTGAAGCGGTGGACAATCGCTGTATAAAAGTCTACAGGTTAGTTTTTTTGCTTTTAATTCTTCTAGCCAAGAAGATGTTTCTTGAATTGACCAACAACCCCATGCAGGGTACACATCTTTGGTTGTTGTTAGCACACATGCATTGTTAACACGGATACCAGTCCTTGAGTTTAAGAGTCTCATATTTCCATGACCATATGGTCAATGATAGTAACATACCCTGCTTGCACTGGTCATTGATAGTAAAATACCCTGCTTGCACTACATTAGGTCTGAAATGATACTAGTCCTCACCAAGCTTTGAATGGTAGCAGTATGTAACAGTTTTTCTGATTGGTTGGTCAGATTGCAAATTCTTGCTGGACAAATTCCACTGTGGAATGACTTCTATAGCCAATTTATACCTAAAATAATACTTCCAATGTTGTACTATATAATTATAGCAAACAATTACATTGTTTGTGTAAATATTTTAACATTGATAGCATAGAACTAATTCATTAAGCAGACTAATATTCCATGTGTGGTAAACAGGCACAATGTTTGTACAGCATGTATGACAGATATTACTACACAATAGTGAATTGGTCTTTGCATTGGACAAGAAGTTCCATTTAAAAGGGCATTCCGGATAAACTCTAACTTCTATGCAATGTGATTTCAACTTCAAAAAACTACCAGATGTACCACAAAAAATAACAAGAAACTGAATGCCTTTTGTTTAAAGGTTGATCATTATGATTGATGCCTGGCATAGTAGTCATTACAATAGTAATTCCTGCATGTTTTGACATTTAAATGACTTTATAAATAAAGCCGTTGCTATGTAATTGTGACAAAAATTTCGAACTAAAAAGTGTGTTACAAAACTCAATTTGTTGTTTCATTTCACAAATTTGTGCACTTCAAATGCAGAAGATTGTCCTTTTTTAAGGACTCGTCTTGTTTGAGATACCTCCAAATATACAACAGAATGGTATTTCTTTTTATTTATACTACCGAGTGTGTGCTAAAGCGGTGGACAATGGCTATATAAAATGTCCATTGGTTAAAAATTTGCTTTTATTTGAGATGTCTCCAGATTTATAACAAAATAGTATTTCATTGTATTTATACTACCGAGTGTGTGTTAAAGCTGTGAACAATTGCTATATAAAATGTTTATAGGTTATAATTTTGCTTTATTTGAGATACCTCCAGATTTATAACAAAATGGCATTTCTTTTTTTATTTATACTACTAAGTGTGTGTTAAAGTCGTGGACAATCGCTGTATAAAATGTCTATAGTTAATAATTTTGCTTTTATTTGAGATACCTCTAGATTTAAAACAAAATGTTATTTTTAACAAGTGCGTTAAAGCGGTGGGCAATCGCTATAAAACTTCTAGGTTCTACCTCCGGATATATAACAAAATGGTATTTCTGCAACCAAGTGTGTCTCTGCTTCCTCATAACAAGCGTGCAAATTACAGGACGGTGCAATGGAAGGTCAGTTTTTCAGGATATACCGCCTCCTACAGAACATGGTTGGACACGATGTGGAGACTTTATGGAACCGGTTTGGTCAGAAGGACCCGTATGACCATCCAAATTGTATTTCTTTATACCAAATGTGTGTTAAAGCAGTGGACAATCCAATTAAATATGGATTATGTTATCATTTACCACATGTATTTTCCGCCAATAATGCATGACTTTTCCTCTGAAATTAGACCATTTTGCTGGCCATCTTGAAATTAGTGCATTGAAACAGAACAAAAGTATTCTTTAAATTAGTTTCTATGGGTTGAAACATATTATCTGATCATCTCATTTATTCTTTGATCAGAATTTTTGGCTAATATTCGAGTTTTCTCACATTTTACTACTTTTGGCAGCCATATTGGCTGCCATCTTGGATTTGAAGCATTAGAGCAAAACAATAATACCAAAAATGAGTTTGGGAGGGTTAAAAACATATAACTACCCATTTTATTTGTGTTTTATTGGTATTACTTAGCAGATATATGACTTTTTTCAAATTTTGACCAATTTTGGCGGCCATCTTGGATATCTCGAGAGCATCGGGATTTTTTCACTGTTAACATCCCAAAAGTGTTTTAGGACCCTAAAACGCACCTAATAAAGTTGGTGTGGGTAAGTTCTGTGGGGGGTGCACGGGGGTGTACCATACATACCCGACTATATAGGATCCAATGAACAAGTGTATGGCACTTGTAACATTAAGTCATACTTCAAATTCAAAATGGAAGCCAAACGCAATAATTTTAAAATATGCCATATAACAGCAAATACCTGCGATAAAAATAGATGAGAAGTACTTAGGTTATGTTGCTAGACACAATTAAATGTATTTCTGATACTTTTAAAATTGTAACATGACATCAATCAATATGGCAGCCAAAATGGGAACATCTTCAAAAAATACTTGGCACAAATTTATAAGTATTACAGCCTTCAAATCGAAATCAATGTGTCAATGACATTAGAAATGTACCTTTGATCCTAACTAATGTACAACATACATTTCAATTTGTTTTAAATGCGCCAAAATCGAAATAAAACTAATATGGTGCAAAGTTGTCAAAAATACCATAGGAATTACATTTTTTCACATAATATTGCACTCAATTTATAATTCAACCCATTTTTATTTATCCGGATTACCTGATATCACTTGGTTATGATCATAGGTACATTTCTAAATGTTTCATTGACACAATAATTTATACTTGAAGGTAATATTTAGACATTTGTGTCAAATATTTTTTGAAGATATTCACGTTTTTGGCTGCCATATTGATTGACGTCATGTTACAACTTTAAAGTATCAGAAATACATTTATTGTGTCTAACAACATAATCTAAGTACTTCATGTTTATTTTTTATCGCAGGTATTTGCTGTTATATAGCATATTTAAAAATTATTAGATTTGGCTTCCATTTTCAATTTGGAATGTGACTCAATGTTACAACTGCCATGCATTTGTTCATTGGGTCCTATAGTATATCTAGTAACTCCATAGTTTGATAATATAGGGTTGAATAGATAATTATCATTTATGGCGACATCATCTTGGATTTCTCAAAATGCTCTAGGATGCCCAGGTGGCACCCGGCAGATTCTTATTCTACACACCCTTATCTGTCATTTTCAGCAGAAAAATTGTGTCCATACTCAATTTACGGCGGCCAAGAAGTTGGCCCATGGCTACCTGACTATGACAATATATGTTTCAACTCATATTCTTGCCAATTTATTCCATGTAAGTCTGCTGAAATTCCCTCAGGGTCACTAGATAGTGACCCATTGTCACGAAACGGCCATAACGCTAGTGACCGACACTCATAATTGCATATGGTCTATGTGTCTCTTCTATAAACAAATGAATACTTGGTCATAGTTTTAAAAAATAGGGACAGCGGGTCCATAGGTCGTCCGATATATGTAATTGTTCTCGAACCTAGATAGAAGCACACCCCATAACACTGGACCACACACAAAACACACTCACAAGTGTCCAGCCCTATGCAATACCCCAAACAAACCTCCATACCCCCGACCACATCTACATACAACCCCCCCCAGACCCCGGAGCACACCCTCCCCAGAACCACATCCCCAAACCCCCCGACCACCACCCACCCATTGACCACACCACCTACCCCATCGACCCCCAACCTACCCCTCCCCGACCACCCACCCCCTATGCTGGCCCACAGGTCCCATACCTACGAACCACAACCCCTGCTACCGTGACCCATACCCACGACCACACCATCACACCACAGGACCACACCCCCATGCCCCTAGGCAGCACCCATACTTCAAGACCACACCCCAAATCACCGAACCGCCACACCACACCCTGCGTAATTGTCAGCTCTATGCATACCCCCAACTACACCCCATACCTCCGGACCACAACCCCCACTTAGGGACCACATCTCCACACCCCGGACCACACCTCCCATACCCCGGGACCACACCTCCAATATCCCTAGATCACACCCCTACCAACCCCATGACCCCAGACCACCACACACCCCACATAACCCCGGACCATACCCCAGGCAACACCCCATACCCTCGGACCACCCCCAACCAGGGAACAAAAACACCATAACCCCGGACCACACCCCATACCCGGACCACACCAAACACCCACAAACCATACCCCTATGCAATACCCCGACCACAGCCCATACCTCCAGACCACATCCCTTAGGGGAACACATCTCCCTACCCCCGGACACACCCCCATACCCCTGACCACACCCCATACCCCTGACACCACCCCATACCCGATCCACACCCCATACCACAGACCACACTCCCCATACCCCCAGACCACACCCCCTACCCACCAGACCACCACAACACCCAAAAAAAAACACACACACCCCCATACCCCCAGATTCAACCCACGGCCCATACCAACGGACCACACCCCCATAGCCCGACCACACCCCATCTTCCAAGGACCAACCCAATATCACCAGACCACACACCCCATATCACTGGATCACACACCACACCCTTACAGGGTTGTAGGCCCTATGCAATACCCCGACCACATCCCACACCCCAAGCCACCCATCACATATGGACCACACCCCGATACCCCGACCACACCCGATACCCCAGGACCACATCCCATACCCCCAACCACCACCACCATACCAACACCCCAACATAATCAGTTTCGAGCCACCAAGTTTCAGCACTTTGTGACGTACAGATCTCCAGATATTTTTTTCACAAAAATGTCAATGAAAATCATGAAATAGGCAAAGATGCTAATTGGTTATGCAAATTAGGTACTTAGTAAAGCATTATATATGTTTGTTAAATTGAAATCAGTTCGAGAATCTGCCAGCCCTGACCCTTCCACCAAGTTTCAGCCCTGTATGACATACGGGATCTCAAGATATTTTCTGTTCACAAAGAAAAGTGTCAATGAATCATCGTGAAAATAGGTCAAATATGCTAATTAATTATGCAAACTTAGTACTTAGAATGATATATACTAGTGTAAATCGACTCAGTTCAAGATCGTAGCCCCGGCATCCTTCCACCAAGTGTCAGCCCTGTGTGACATACAGATTCGCCAGATATTTGTCACAAAAAAGTGTCAATGAAAATCATGAAAATAGGTGAATTTGATAATTAGCAAATTAGGATACTTAGATGCTATATACTAATTATAAATCTAATCAGTTCGAGAATCTGTAGGCCCCGCACCCTTCCACCAAGTTTCCATTCTGTGTATGACGTATAGATCTCAAGATATTTTGTTCACAGAAAAAGCTCACGCCGCCGCCGCCGAATGCAGACGACACACGGATCATGCTTCCATAAGGTTCTGTTCTATCGGACGACGGACCTAAAAAAGATGGTGGAAGTTATTAGGAACTTGGTAGGACTGGACTAACACACATGTAGACATTACTACAACTTCTACAAAACATGGGTATGTATTGAATTTTCTCCAAATACTCTTACCATTTGTGCTATACACAGAAGCAGTGCTTGAAATTGTGGAATGGAACATGACTTTAGTGATCTGAAGACCCTCAACTAGAAAATTCTGTAAAACTGGCATCTGTTAAGAAAAAAAACAAAACGAAAAGCATGTAACTAAAAAAATGCACACAAAGCTAGTTAAATATGTATGCTAATCTGGGAAAAACCCCGCACATGGTGGTAATTTATATTTGGAGTTTTGACTATCATTGGAAAGTTTAAAATAAGTTTCCATAACTGTGTTACTCCTCTTCTTTCTTCTCTTTGAGTACACCCATCAAAGTTACATGCCTTATACAATGTGAAAAAATAAAGTAGCAATAAACAGATTTTAAGCTATTTTCTTTATTTTTTTCAAAACTGTCCTGTGACTGTGTCGGGTTTTTCCCCATATCACATATCGAGGTTTGACAACAGAAGGACGTACTCACGTTTGGTGATTTTGAGGTTTTGGTACCAAAAATCTGTAACACCTACAGATTCCTGAAAACCATGAAGGCCTTAACTCACAGTCTACTTCCATTGCCTAGAAAGCAAAATACCACTTCACCACATCTATGGTGCACCTTGTTTTACTACAGGAAATCCTTAAAGGTGCAACGAGAGATTTCCATAATCAGGTGTCCCTAAAAATCGAAGTACTGATTTTTTCTCTGATGTACAGCTTTTCCATCCAAAATAACCCCTCTAAAGGATAATCTGAGAAATGTTTTCTTTGGTACAACAATTTTGAAATTTCAATTTCGTATAGGAGCAAATAACGAACTTCAGCCTATGTTTTATATTGAAATATAAGCAATCAAGATCAACCCCATTTCTTCTCTCTCCTTTAAGAGAAGACATTTCTGTACCCAAATTCAAGGTAAGAAACTCTATTGATTGTCTTCTCTATATGAAATTACTAAAAACAGAAAATATAAAAAAAATTTGGGTGCCTCAAAAATCTCTCGTTGCACCACCCTTTAACAACTCTGAGGTCTATATAGATAGAGAGGCAAACGTTACGTTATCTTTAGAAATTCACGTCTCTCATGTTTTGGCCCGACCACAAGAAACATCGAGTACAAAATAGAAAGCAATGGCTGCCTCCCCTTCTCCCACATACTGGTGGGGTGCCCAGCTTTGCATATACAACTACTCGTGTGATACAATAATGTGTGTGTTAGAGGTGGCCAGGTGTAATATAGTGTACCCTGGAATCATTGTGCTCAGATACCTCTTTTTTCTCATAATGCAATGCACGCTTAAGTGAAATATGTTTTTTATTCATGAGTCGTTGATTAAATCAGACGACTGATGTGTCATTTCATTCGTTGTGTGGGCATGGGTAGGACAAATTTAACCACCCAATAGCACCAACCTCCAACAACTGATATTTTGGCGGTTGGTTGTAATCGAATTGACATTATGTGTGTATTACAAGCACCCAAACTGATACTTATCAGTTTGCAATATTCAAAATGTCAGCGCCCAGCACGGAACCGGACTGGTTTTTGAATGAGTTTCACCCCCTTGGTACGACCTTATGATGGTAACGGTATTTGGCCAAACAAAGAGTTGAGGCTTCATAGCTGGCACAATTGCCAGGAATTTCAACAGCTTTAGGTCCATATCCCACTTAATTGATGATTTTAAAAACCTTCCAAAGGGATGACATGCTTAAACATATGATTGAAATAACGTGTCAATTGTAGGCATGATTGAAAATGTAACTCACAGATTACCATTTTCAGTTACCGTCAGAAGGACGTAACTCAGCACTTAAAAGAAATATTAAAGAATTTCTTTAATTCTGCTGTTCATAATTAAAAATTGTTCTTTTGTTTACTAAAGTTTATATCATGTTTGCTTATAGTACCATATATGAGCTTTATGAGATGCTTACATTTTGAGTAATGAATAGATTTGCTTAGTAGAAAATATTAAACATCACATTTCTCAAAAGCAGTATTTTGAGTTAAGGCTTTCTGATTGTCAACCCTCGATAAGATATTAAATCATATTCTTTTTTAACAAGTTTATGACAAAGGATTTGCATATGTTATATTAATACTGTTATGCAAAACAATTGATGTTAAAACATTATGAAATCATTCAGGATTCAAAAGCTGCAAAAAAAAGGAAAATTATCATAAATAATCTACTCATTTAAGGAACTTACACTGCAAAATACATTGATGCAACGGCACATTATATTATCAACTAGAATTTCGCGGTTCTCGGCTTTCGCGCTCGCTATATTCAAAGAATATAAGCTGTGGGCCGCCCCGTGACCTTTGACCCTGGCACGTGACCTTTGATCTCATCAACATATGACGGATCCCATTGTGCACCTATGACAAAAGTTTGGTTCCAATTGAACTTCAAGTTTTCAATTTAGATGAATTTTACATTTTTAGCCCATTTTTCAAATTGACCTCACATGACCTTTGACCTTTCAACATGACCTTTGACCTCATCAACATATGACGGATCCCATTGTGCACCTATGACAGAAGTTTGGTTCCAATTGAAGTGAAACTTTTCAATTGAGGTCAATTTAAAAAAAAACTTAACAATTTGTGACACATACATCCACACACACATCCACACACACATCCACACACACATCCACACATACACACGCACAACGGATTGCTAAGTGGTCCTGCCAGCTATAGCTGGCGGCCCACAAAAAGTCACTTTAATTTGAGGTGATTGACATGGGTGGGTTCTCAAGTTTGGATTGGGTAGGGACGTGCCTCCAAGATCCTGGAAGTAAGACCCATATCTATACCAATTTTTTTCTGAAAAAGGGGACCAATAGCTATACTAGAGATGCAGATTTGCTGTATTTAAAAAAAGAAAAAGGGGACCAATAGCTATACCAGAGATGCAGATTTTGGACCAAATTTAACATAAATGAGTACGCACTAGGACACCAGGTGCAAACTGCAAAGCAACAAACTTGCCAAAACTATTGTTTTGCTTTAGATTTTGCTAAAATATCTTAACAAGGAAAGATTTCTGTGAAGTGGGAACATTTTAGTTTATAGTGAGAATAGTTATGTTCCTCTATACACGATATTAATAAGTTTTCAAGCCAGAAGTTTTTCGTTGTTGAAAGGGAAAAGCCACCCAAACTGGATAAAAATATGCGATGCATGGATGCGTCGTTGTTGATTTGTGATGAACCATTCTGTAACATGTTTGAATCCCTAATTTTACAGTCAAATGAATATAGACATGTATTATGCATTGGTCGGTTAAAAGTGGTGAAGCTGCTGAAAATCTATGGCCTGGTGGACTTCAATCATTAAAAAAATACAGCAAGTCATCCACCGGCAAGATGGCAGTCTGGAAAATTACCTCAGATGACTTTTGATCTTGGTCTATGACTTTTGACATCCTCCACAATGAAGGAACCCTTATTGCACCTTAAACTAAAGTCTGGTTTAAATTGGACTTCAACTTTTCAAGAAGACCTGAAAAAGGAAAACCTAACCAAACTGGAACATACATACATATGGAAACCTAACCAAACTGGAACATACATACACACACATACATACATACATATGGGCATGCGCACTATCGCAAAATCCCACTACTACTTTTCAAGCCAGGGGATAAAAAGAAGGTATATACTGCATAATGTACAAATTGTACTAACAAATAGCTTCAATTGAATCAATCTACAAACAAGAAAGGTTTAAACCAAAACCCATTACTACGCCACATGGAAAATAAATCGAGCTGGAAGTGATTACCGCTGGGGAATTTTGAAGGTCAGAGTTCAGATCAACACACCAAGTGCGTCTCCATAGGCGCGGGCGAACAATTCAAGGTTAATTTAGAGGATCGTCCAACACACCTAGACTTTTAGGGGGATGTATGCTTCCACAGTCCATTGCACTAAGCTATCGCCTCGGAGTGACAACAACTTGAGTTGTTGGGATTTGTGTGGACATGACTTATAGGAGAATGAAGTTTGTGAACCTTCCACCATGGGGATTGAGATTTTAATTGATTGTCAGTGCTAGCTACCCATTGGCCTATCTCTCAACAACACATTCACATATCCCCCTTACAATTGTTTTGTAGAGGACAACAAATTGTGCAAGTGCCTCGGGTTTAGATCAAATCAAGTCCACGCTACTACTGAACAAAGTTCATATTTCTAGGTTAATTATTCCGTCATCGGCTGATTTCTAAATGGTTAATTGGTAGTATACCTTACCTTCATACCAACATGGAAATATTTTCTCCATGGTGAGTAAAAATAGGTCATTTTAAGCTGATTTAGACTATTTCAATAAACATTCTACTTCAATAACCTCAATTTCATTTTTACCCGCGAGTGCAAGCATGTCTTCTTTTCAAATAAATGTGGCTAGAACTTATTACATGCTTTACTAACAGTTATTGAATATGATATATTATACTTTGTTTGTGATTGATTTGTATTTGTCAAATATCTCATATTGCAAATTGCCCTGGGGTTTAGTTTCATGCATATTTCATTTCATAAATTTCATTTGAATAACTAAGATCAATTTGACATTGAGTCATTGAGGCAGAAAACCATTCTTGCCTATTTCTCTTGCCAATCTACAGAGAATTGAGAGGGCATTTTGTCATCTATAGCATCGTCCTCCCTACTTGCCTAAAAACAGTTCAAATTCTTCTGCGTAAGAGTGTATAAAGCCAGGTTAAAGGTACTGCACCTCACTTTTATGTGATTTTACTGAAGTTTCAAACACCTCTTCCCCTTTGGACAATTATGAAATCTTGTTATGTGAAATAAGCAAAATTCTCTTCAATATTTTGTAGAAGATACTGACTGCTTCAAAGCACTACAAGCAATGATATGAGTTGACCTAGACAAATAAATATAAATATCATGGTAGTGTTTCATTGTGGAAGGTCTACAAGTCAAAGGACTGACCTATGCTATCTACTGAAGATAGCAGTTGATAAGAAGTTGTGCTAAGTAAAAATCTTAATTTCTTAAAGTGGCACTGAAATTTTTAAAATTGCTTTCAAATGATAGTCTAGGCCATTGTAAAAATGCAGATATATATTTACATGTAAAAATAACATATCCCCGAAAAACAGATAGGGGCATTAATAAGACACGCAATGCCCCCAAAGGTGATTTCACGAGGCACATTAGCTTACAGGGCTGCTAGAAGAATCAGGCACTTTCACAAGTACTTCAAAAATGCAAAATGTTTTAGAAAATCATTTTTGCTAGATCTACCAATTTCAATATATTTGGAAGAAAAAAATAATATTTACCACAAAAGTTATGAAAATGGCGTGTGACAAAAGGGAAAAGTTTGAGTGAAAAAAACACCTGAAGATAGCGCAACATGAAGGTCCGGTTCTGTCACATTTCACACCCAGTCAGAAATTAAGGATCACTTGTGTAAAAGTTACGCTAAATAAGACCGATCATTTGTGATAATCTTCATGTCAATTTGCATTTATTCAATATGCTAAACAGGTTACAAAGCTGATCAAATCTTAAAAAAAATAACTAAAACTCTTGCAAAAAGTGTTCCCATTGAAATTAAACAATGAGAAATGCACATTCTGCACATCAAACCTTAATGTCAACGGTCATATACAAAATGGCCTCGCCATGACATTGCTATACTGTGTGAGCATTTTACATAGTTTAAAAGCACATCTATTTCCATTTTACGGTCCATTTAGTAGGTTTCACATTTGGTGGAAATCATTGGACATTACAGATGACGTAAATAACAAGAATTTGATCAAATAAATTTGCTTGCATGTATCATTCATTTTTCTTAACAGAGTGTAGATGTGAAGTGTACCCAAAGAATAATATTGAAACGATAATAATTCTTTCCATCAATCATTGCACACAGTGCCAGGTTATCATTTTAAGAAAAGCCTACCAGCATTTTTGCTTCCTGAATAAAGATTGCATTGACAGCATTTACTGAGTGATTAAGTGCTTTCATTATGGTGGTTACAGAAACTAAGAGTAGCACTAATGTAAAATGCATTCCTAAATGAGGCAAGACTTCAATACTCCAAATCACTACCAAATGCACTATAGCTACCATCTTTACCTCAGGCCAGTATTATATAACTTGTTTCCTCTATGTTAACCTAAGATACTTTATCAAAGTCATACTCCCCTTTGTAGTGAACAGAGTATAATATTGATCAAATGACAGCTGGTAATCACAGTAGGACAACGATTCTCCAGAAATAACCAAGGACAAGCAAAGGATGTTTATATTTCACGTTCCATACAAAAGAAAATGAATATGGGTCAGGAGGCGAATATGAAAAGCTAAACGATAACATAAACCAAGTAAATCAATTGCAGTATTGCATGCCTTAGGATTTGCCATGCACATCATAATATCACAAGATATAATGCTGATCAATATTACCACCATTCGGCCATGCCCATACCACCTGTTTTCCTTACATACGCCTGTGTGGCAGTATTGTGAAGATTTTAACATTTGAAATCCCCAATATTAGAAATCACAATACATTCAAAATTAAACAGAATAATAAGCTCAACATTTTTATTTTATTTTTGTCTTATTTAGCCTGGGTAGATCATTCAGTGTTCAGACACTGCTTTCCAATGATGCTCAGGGATCCAGGACGAATTGGGACAGCCAGGGGTTTTCACCCTACTCTTATCAAAACTGGCTGCAATTACATATACAGACATGATTCTCCATGTATATGGGACCGATGGCATAACCCTAACCCCGGAGGAACTGAAGGAGTTAGGGAAGAGGGGAACAAGAAAAGTCGCAAATTCAGGTGGGATTCGAACCCAAGGCCCAAGCCCCATGACCCGGGATAGCACGCTACGGCGGTGTCGCTGGCCTGGCCAGCGATTTCGTGCCCACATGAGTCTTGGTTTGATGACGTCATCGCTACTTTCTGGACTTAGTGCATTTTTCTCAATTAACACAGTGAGTTTTGGTGAGATTTAGTTGTGCTAGGGTTAGTATATGGAAAAAAGTGCTTAAATAACCCTAACCCTGACGTCGGTTTCTAGCCCATCTCCCGGGAGGAACTGAAGGAGCGAGGGAAGAGGGGAACAAGAAAAGTCGCAAAATTCGGGTGGGATTCGAACCCACGGCCCTTCGGGCCCCAGCCCCCAGGATAGCACGCTACGGCGGTGTCACTGGCCGAGCCAGCGATTTTGTGCCCATATGAGTTTTGGTTTGATGACATCATCGCTACTTTCTGGATTTTTCTCAATTAACACAGTAAGTTTTGGTGAGATTTAGTTGTGCTAGGGCTAAGGTCCCCTCCGAAGGACGGGGTATTCTCATGGTTTGTTTGCCCAAGTTCAAATGAACCACAGGGAGAGCAAAATTCCAGTTTTAATCAATAGTTCTTAAAAATCAAATCCAGAATTTAGTACCCAATTAAATCACAGCAAGTGGCCCCACCGGGGCTCGAACCGGGGACCTTCTGCACCAAAGACGAATACCCTAACCTGTGGGCCACGCTTTCCCACACATGGGCCATGCTCTCCCACACAGTGTGGGGCTTTCATCTTTTAAAAGGACACAGGCACAATTTGAGTGCAGGGAGAGCATGCAAACCTCGGGGATAAAAAATAGAGAAAAGAAGAAGAGAAGAGGGCATTGAAAGGAATTGAAATAAGGTTAAATTGTATTTTTTTCAGGGGGCAAAGGGAACTTTGCCCCATAGTCAACTCTGCCAGGGCTTCAAGTGGCCCCTGGAATCCCTACCATTGTGGTTTGGATCGTCACCAGGATCCGCACCCTAGAGGTGCGGGATCCTAGCTATGCACATGTCAATGGGTAAGATGGAGTGCATGATATGTATTCAGTGAATTTAAAACTATTGGCAAACTTAAATTGCCATACACCAAAAATAAAGGCTTATAATCATTCACATGTATATTGACCTTGTGATAATAAGCTCTAGCATACTGTAATATGTTGGTTTTTTTTGGTTGTAAACTAAGATGTTAATCTACATCCGGCATCCCAGATCCTACTCTATCACGTGAGAGCAAACTGAAGGGATTTTATGTTTGGTTAAAAATGGGCCTGTGTTACTTTAAGTGTCACCAGGGAAATGCACAGGTAAAGATCAGAGGGTGTTTTGAATCAATCCCATGATGCATTGCAATGTGCCTATGCTGTACTGTACTAAACACATGTCAGTACTTAGGGATAAAAAGTGCTAGAAGAATCACAAGACATTTTATGACCATGCAAAAAATTCCCTACGTACTACCACCTTGTTGGCTAAAATGAGTGTGAAAGTCAGGGTTTGTATGTATTAAGAATAAAGGATATTTTTGGGATCACATGACCTTATTGAGGTAAATTTTGCTAAACTGGTGCATTGTGGGATTGACTCAATACACCCTGTGGGTAAAGATCTAAAGAATGAAGTGGCCATCTTATACTTTAAAGGTCCATGGACGTGGCTGAGTAGACTTTCTTAATTTCTTACATTTTCGTACCTCAACAGTATCCTGATCATATCGCAACACAGATTTTTAAAAGTGAACATCGGGAAAGTGTTAAATTTCAAGGATAAATATACCCAACTGACAGGAGGGGCCTTCCCCTGTTTTCGCGAACGCGTATCAAGATGCTGGAGTTGGATTTGACCCCGTTAATGACGTCAGAGTAACAAGTTGTAAACAAAGCTCACACGTGGGCTAACCGCACCGCACAGTCCAGGTATCTCTCCTTGTCGGTTTCTTTGTCTGGTAACTTGAATAAAGCTATTCTGTTCTGATTCTCCCTATCGGTACGGTCGCCGCTGGTGCAGCCGTCGACAAAACAGCGCATTATTATCGTAATTTTAAGGCACCAAATCAAGAAAAATTATGCCATATGATACAACACGTACGACGCATAAGTCAACTGTGTACGTATGCAAGAAAACTGGGCCACGCCACGCGCACGTCCGTTCCACGATGACGATCATGACGCGTATCGCGTATTTGTTACTCGGACGTCACACGCGGGTCATCGCTGCCAGCGCGACAATCACTTTCGTTTGGAATTTCCTTTGAAAGCCTGTCCAAAACACATGATATTATGCCCAAATTTTATCAAATATACGGTTACTCAATTACTGCTTCATGCAGATTTTACATTGATACCAATACATACTATGAATGAAACCATTTTTTGGTGGTATTATAAGTATGTTTAAAGCATGTCCATGGACCTTTAAGGCAATAATTTGCTATTGCTTCTCTTCATCTTCTACCACGATATGCTTAAGCAAATCAAAATTTAACCCCACTGCTCCAGTTTCAGTTTTCATTAGTTGTCATGTGGGTAATTGATCGAAGACAAACTGGAAGTATATGACGTATACAAGGATATGCTGCCCAATTTGTAGTAAGAAATCCCTCATCATTAGGAATGTTTCCATAGAGAATCCCTAGACATCAATCTATCATTTGAAGCAAATCATCATTTGTAAAAGTAAAATCTGCCTAAAATTGAGGTAAATGACCCTTAAAAATGTTTCATAGTTTTGAAAGCTTGTGATGCACATCTCTGTCAAAACATGAACTACCCCCATGGAAACTACTTCTCGAAACTGCTCTTTAAAGATACATCTCATGATTTTTGCCACCAGTGAAAAGCTGACAGTGTGTTGAGTATATACAGAGCAACTAAACTTCATTCATGCTTAGAGATTATGCAAGAGCATGGACATTTATTTTACTATTTACTTCCCTAACCGTGTCACCCTTTTCTGTCCATGCCAGCATCAAAAAATGGTATTGGTCAGCACAAAAGGACCCATGCTCTAAAATATGTTGTGAATACGAACAACGGCAACGCTATTTTGAATATGCATGCCTCATAACCATCTTCGACCATGGCTGGGAGTCGAGGGCTCAGTTTCTTCTATGCAGAATCAAGTTACAACATTTTGTGATAATCTCAGCGATGGTCAAGCCTATAATCTTTCACTTTTATCACCACTCTCACTGGAAACCAGTCCCCAAAGGATTGCAACATGTCTCATGCAGGTTTTTTTTTACTGGAACTACTCATCATTCCCCCAATGAGGAGTGATTTTGTGTTGTATGCCATCTTAAGTTACAGAGGCCCATAGGCCTGGGCCATAGGGCTAAGGGATGAGGTGTGTGTATATGCACCTTCCATGATCAGGCACAGTTCTGAGAGTACCAAGAACTAGGACATAATTTGATTGGTACAGGCTGAAATGAACTCTTTGCAAGTGGATACGGTTGTAAAGAACCAGTGGTGTAATTGGGGAAGGGGAATTGGAGCCTCCACTCAAAATCCTTACCCCCCTCCTGCCCCCAGATGAGATCGGGGAGGATTTCACTAAGGTTTCAACACATCATAGACCCATCATAAGCAGACGCATCTTAAACACGGCAAGCGACTACAGTCGCTCAAAGATCAATATCTGTCGATATTTGTTTGAAAAAGGTCCAAACTGTTTATTTTCTAGGGCATATTCAGAATCAGCATGAAAAATGCATCTTCATGGGTCAAAACCAGCCTAGTCTTGGTGGTGCTTTTTTAGATGGCTTTGCAAATGACCTGCAGGCATTTGTGATGCCATCTCTAAAGCCACTGACTTATGTGTTATAACTTATACAGAATTGGTAACAATCGAAAGGGTTGAATTTACTGTTATTAATCCCTATAACTTAAAGGCATTATCAGTGATTTGCTCAACCCGAAAATCAAAAAATTTATCAAAAATCAGGTTTTTGCATGTTTGTAACAAGTTTAGGTATCCTAACATACCTAACAAGTTATAGGACCAAAAGCAACCTAATAAGGACAAAATTGGATATTGTAGTAATTACTGTCCGTACGGACACTTACTAACACATGTAATTCAACAGATATTCATACCTTTGGACACTGATGTTTTCTTCCTTTTCTATCAATTTTTCGCTTGGAAAAAAGGCTATGAGAATTCTACGGACTTATTCTTCACTTTTAAGCTATTCCTGTAAATTTAAAATATTTTGACTCTTTGGGGAAATCACTGATAGTGTTTTAAGGTGCTTGTTCTGATCGCCTTTGGGACCCCCTCCTCCAATTTAAACAATTACATGGTCTAAGAATAAGCTGATCCATAAAAACTGCCATTTTAATGGTTAACCATCAACATTAGCAGAGTATGAATAGCCTTGTAATGTGCATTATCGCTTACCAAACTTGCACGTTTATTTCTTCTCACGATATTTGGTGGTTAGTGCGTATGAGGAAAAGGGCGACACAGGCTATTTGTTTGGGGTAAATTAAGTGACCCCCCGACCAATAAGCCCGTAGCTTTGGCAGTGAACTATTTATAGTCTTGAAAAACAAATATCTGTATATTTGATACATTCTCCCTTCGAATGGTCTTGCAGAAGGAATTTAATTAAATTACAAGAAAGCAATTTTATAAATAGCTAAACCGTATTCTTAATCTAAAATATTTCTGATGATTACAAATGACTCCTTTTGGTCTGTGCTGAATAATGTCAAAGCTGCATTCAGAAATTTAATATCTAAATGAATAATATTAATACAATACTCTTAATTGTTTTGGTATTGACCTAGACTTGCCCAATGATTGTAATTGCTTAAAGGCAAGCGTTGGTTATTGGCACAGCTATTGTATACATGGTCACATATCAACAAATCACTCACACCGGCTTGCAGTTTGGGCAGATTAATCCTGGTTTAGGTGAAAATTTTCCCAGTGAGCGGGCAAAATGGGCTTGATTTAGCATGATTTCAAACTCCCCCCCCCCCGTTACGCTA
Source organism: Ophioderma brevispina (assembly GCA_023653785.1). NCBI lineage: Eukaryota > Metazoa > Echinodermata > Ophiuroidea > Amphilepidida > Ophiodermatidae > Ophioderma > Ophioderma brevispina. The sequence continues at coordinate 26,585 of JAMKCH010001414.1, forward strand.
CTGGTTTGTGGTTTCTATTGCGGATCTATCGTTTTTGATTCAGATTTATTTGGGCTGTTGCTGCATTGATGAAGCATGCAACTTGATCTGAAATCAACAGGAAGGCGACTCATATTACGCGATGCGTAAAAAATATTTCCCCGCCGAATGTTGCAGATCACTCCACATTCAATAAATGCAACTTCAAACCGCCCCCTACCCCTCCCCAATACCCTGCAACACTCCACCCCCAGGTCCCCAATACCCCGCAACCCATCCACCCCCTCCCCAACACCCCACACACTCCACCCCCTCCTTCCCACCTCAACACCACCACCCATACCTTTAACACACCTCCCCTTCCCCCCAACACCCGCCACCTTCCATTCCCTCCCCAACACGCCCCTTGCATACCCTCATCCCTCCCCAACACCCTGCACACTCACCCACTAGTTCTCCCTCCCCAACCCCCCTGCCACCCCCCTACACCCCTCCCTCCCTCCGCCCCCCCCCCTTGCGACCACCGCCCCCCACCCCCTCTCCCCCCCCCCCACCCCCGTCCCCAACACCCCTCCCCACCCCTCCCCCCCACCCCCGCAACACCCCTACCCCACACCCGCAACACAACACCCCCTCCCAACCCCTCCTCCCCTCCCCTATAGCAGAGTATCCTTATGTGCGAAGGAATTTTTACTATCCGATGTACCGTTCAGAGATACAGCATACACATATTTCATTAGCTCATTTGCAATACCTAAGCCGATATATCACATACGTTCAAATTGCAAAATAGATGTGCCCCCATGATATGCTATTCAATGCAGCGCAGAATTTTGAGTATCCGATAAATTTTCAAAAATATAGCAATGACGCTAATTTTTGCATATTAATTAGCTTCATTTGCATACTCAATTTTCCGAAATACGCCCCAAATCTAATCGGGTCGGGTCCGACAACTCGTCACCCGCTTCCTTCCCACCAAGTGTACATCATTATCAACGCCTTACAGAACTCCAGAAAACTTGTACACAGGCCTGCAGGGAAATTATCATCAAATTATGCAAATTATACTTAATTAAGCAAGATTTTAGGGCCCAACGAAATCTAATCTGTCGAGAACTCATCACCCCGCTTCTTTCCTCCACCCACCAAGTTACATCCTGTCGCCCTTTCTACGGAACTCCAATAAATCATATACAACATGGGTTAACATTTTTGTCACAGACGGACTAACGGACCGGACGGACGAGACGGACGCTTCTCATTTCATAGTCCCCCGTTCCGAACTCTTCGGGGGCGAGGACAAATACTAACATGAAATAATGCCCTCTACTCCCCAATTTCAATAGCAATGCATGATCCAACCTTAATTGAAAACGCATTAGAATAGTAACATTTGAAAGTTTTTTAAAAATCTGGTGTTTTGTCTTGGCTGTATTTACCTCACACTCGAAGCAATCACCCCTAATTAACGCCCTTCTTCCACTTCGCCCGATTCACAGCATCCTCCATCCTCCACCTAATCCTCCTACTCTCCTCTTCCTCCTCCCTTGCTTTTCATGTCCTCTTTGGTCATACCGCCCCCCTCAAACCCGCCCCACCTCAAACTTAACTCAAATGCCCTTTTTAAAGTACCTTCTGTGATCCTAGCACCTAATAAGTTCTGTTTATGGTTCACTAGACACATCCTCGAGAAAAGGCTATTTGCCCAAAATTGTCATTTGAATCTGACCATTCGTGTTTGTTGCTTTTATCACATAGTTTGGTGTATCACGGTGCCGCCATAGATACTGTGTTGCTAAATTATCTGTCCATTACAGACAGAACTGTTATTACAACAATTTAACAATTTTCTTCCAAAGTAGATGGCATTTGCACTAAGATGAGAGCAACAACATTCTATAACTAAAGCCAAGTTAAGATGATATCAAAATTCAACTTTTTTTAAATTTAGGTAAGTCAGGGGACGAGGCCGCGTCTGTGGGAATCACGAAATGCACTCTTTAAAATACGCTCATCATCCTTCCTCAGCATATGCCATACCATTGTACACCGTTCGCCTTTGCCACATGGTCCACCACTTCTTCCAACCCAACATCTGCATCTATCCATAAAAGACCTCAATGCCTTTTTTGAACCCTAATGGTGAGCAGTTCATGCTAGACGCCACGCACCAGCGGACTGAAGGCACTAGTACACGACGATCAAATTGAATGCTTACGTCGCAAAACCTTAACCCAGGCATTCTTAAATAGATAATGTGAAGTGACACCCTCTGGAATGAAATCAACCTAATGTGCCTCTTAGGCAGTCACAATGACGCATAAAGGGCAGAACACATAACAGGTGGCATGCTAGTTCCTGCCAAACTACTTTTATGTGAAGTCCTTCACCCCTGGAATCTCAGGTACAGTTCTCTTTTGGGAAACTAGTATAGGAAGTACCTCCTTACATATATTTTTATAGGTTTTTCAATGTAAAGTGTCACACTTATATATTTCAAAATTATTGATTAACTAAATGCCTGTAATTTTTATTTTTTGACTTTTTTTTTAAAAAGTGTAACTACTACACTCTAATGTGACTTGGAATCCGCTAGGCACCTCAAGTGTCGGGTGTGTCCTTACAGGGTGAGTACAAAAAACTTGACCCCTGATTGTGTCCGCCATTTTGAATTTTTAATGAATATATATCTAACATATGTTGTATCTCCGGAAAGCCTATTTCATTTCCTTCAATTGCGGCCAAGATATTCCAATCGGTTAAGTTTAGGCCGAGCTACATTCTTGAATCAAGAATCTGCGTGAAATAAATAGCCTGATTTTCTTCCGGACCCGGATTTCTTCGCTGAACGCCGTTCATTTCCCCGTGAATCCGTGGACAAGAGCAGAAACCCGACTACTTGATTCAAACGACTGTCAGCTCGGTCTATACCTACCCGATTGAAAGATCTTTGCAGTAAATTAAAGTATAATGAACCCAGCTTTCGAATGATACCAATACTTTAAGATATAGATTACTTAAAAATTCAAATGGCGGACACAATTCAGGGTCATTTTTTTTTTTTTACTCACCCTATATTTGTGGTTGCCGCCTGAAAGAGAAATTCCCACCATTTGTCAGAAACTATCGCGTTTAAAGTCCATAACGCAAAAAAACTAAACTCAGAGAACCAATCAATTCTTGGTTTACTGAGAGGGAGTTGGTCACTATAGAGCAATAAATCACTGCTTATATTCAACCCTGTGTTTGATGTGACATCTATAAAATTTTGCAATCCCCACAGAGTAATGGTGAAATTAATATTGGTCGAAGACCAAAATGGGGGAACATCGCTCATACCATCCAAACAAAACATCCTTTAGCACTAAGATTAACGCAGGTTCAATGAGAAAATAGTAGCTTTTTTACCACTTTTTGGTAATACCCTTGGGTTTGGGGACAAGGCTATTACTACTATAGGGAGGCCTGTTGCTTCCCGCTATACTGCACATTAATTTGTCACAAAAAGGGTCTTATTTGACAAATAAAAATTTGTTATGCAATTTTTTGATCATTCCGGAAAACAAAGTTTTAAAATGTTTTCTAAAATGTTCCCGTTAACAATTATAATCTTTTCGAAATTAATTTTTATCATCACAGTATTTTCATGGCTTTAAATTTTCACTTTAAAAAATGCATGAACAAATTTATGACTTGTGTAATTTGTCATTTCTAGTGCATACAAATTATTACTGCATTATTTGTCATTTAATTTGTCATGTAAAATGTGAAAAATCTAATTTTTACACTAATGTGAAGCTTTCTATCAGAAATGTCCCCATGTGAAAGGATTGAGCTGAAAAATATTTCTTTGGTACAAAAAATTGTTGCAATTTCTAATTTGTTATAGGAGCAAATACAAAATCAGCCTATGTTTTATATGAAAATTAAGGAAATAAAAATCGCATTTGGTTTTCATTTTAAGAGTGCAAGTAGCCTTTTTCACTGTAAGCAGTAGTTAGTAGGACGGATAAATTTACATCAGTGATATATTATCATAGACACACAATCAAATATGCACCATACTAATTGAAGTATATTTCCAAATGTCTAAGGTCCAATTGCCCGATCTCCCGCTAAAACAACGCTCAACTCCTCGCCACAGAAACCCAAATTTTACTGGAATTGGGTCCAAAATGCTGGTATCTGAAGAAAAGCTACTATTTTTCTCATTTACCCTTGAAATATTAAGGGCTGAAGGATGTTTGGTTTGGATGGCTTATGAGCAAAAATTGTGCCCCATTTTGGTCAACCAATATTAATTTTACAACAACACTCTATGGTATGGTTCTCAATTATATTAGTGAAGGGCCACAGGAATGCCAAACCCCTTTGAAGTTCCCACTTGAGGCAATACACCTGAAATTCTGATGTTTCCCTTTATATTTAGATGCAAGTCGAGGGCCAAAAATCAATGGTTGGCGAGCCGGATTTACCCCATGGGCCTCCTATTGAGAACCCCTGCTCTCTGGGGATTACAAAATCATGTTTTTAGCTCTCACATCAAAACGGGTTGAAATATTGGTGCAAAACTTTACAGATGGGGTTTTGGGATGAAGGCCATTCTATCTATATGAGAACTTTATATACCGTCCTTAAATCCGGTCATCCATCTTTAATTGGGTTTCTCTATTCAAAACAATCAAAATTGAACTTCATATTCTCAACCAATTTTGATTTGGGTCCATAATAATTTCTCCACAAAACTTTCTGAACTTGAGGAAAATTAATTAACACTGAATATTTTGTTAAAGACACTATCAGTAACTCATCCAAAAGAGTTAAAATATTTGAAATTTGCAGGAATAGCTTAAAAGGATAAGTCTGTAGAATTCCCATAAATTACTTTTTCCAACGGAAGGATTGACAGAAAAGGAAGCGGCAGTGAACAAAGGTATGACTCTCCATTCAGTTGCATGTTGTAAGTGTCCGTACAAACAGTAATGACTAAAATATCTGATTTTATCTCTGTTAGGTTGCTTTTGATCTTATAATTTGCAGGATATGTTAGGGTACCTGTACAGGCTGTACGTGTTACAGATATGCAAAGATCTGATTTCTGATGATATTTTTGATTTTCTGATTTAGCAAATCACTGGTAGTGCCTTTAATAGTAATGATAGGAGTTGAGATGCATTTTTAGGATCTGACGTACTCTATATTTTTTCCTGGCTTTAACTACAAAAATACAGCCGGTTTCAATTGCTGTTTTCGTACTCTGGCTTTTCAATAGAGGGTATAATATTCCTTTCTACTGTATTCAAGGAAATTTAACAAAGCTGACATTTAGGTGTTATTTAAAGACAATTTCAAGAAGAAGATTTCTGTATAAATTAATCTAGAAAAATCCTGTTGGAATTATACCCATTGATATTAGCCGAATTGACTAGCATCTGTCATTCGTTCTGTATATCAAATCTATATTGCTTTTTTGCATGAGTTAATTGGGGGTTTAAAGGGTTTTATTTCTTCTGATGTAGGACACTTAAAAAATGCTGAAGACGTGTAATCAGAAGTTGGTTTTTTAGGTCAAAGTAGGCGACTAACAAAAAGAAGAAATATTTTGCGTTTACAAAAAGATGGGTGAGGTGGGTGACCATCAAGGTCAGTACCCTTTTTCGCCGTTGATTTTTGGACAATTGTTGATTGACGTGGTTATAGAGAGTGCAAAAGAGGGTCTGATGAGTGAGATGTGTATGCTGATGACTTGGGTTTTAATGAGTGAGACAATGGAGGGACCTGAGGGAGAAAGTAGAAGTGGGAAATGGAAGAAGGCCTTTGAGAGTAAAGGGTTTGAAGGTACACATTGGGAAAACAAAAGTGTTGGTGAGCGGGGTGGAGAGGAAGTTGGTAGTGAGCAAGAGCCCATGTGGTGTGTTGGGAAGAAGGGTAAAAAAGCAAAATTCAGTGTGGTGTAAAAGCGGGAATGGATCAACGGGGGGATGCGACCAAAGATGAGAGAGGGACCCAAGTTTGGCAAGAGATTTTCTGTGTGGGAGATGCGAGAAGGTTCTGGCGGGGACGGTGGAACAGGAGGGAAAAGTTGTGCCATGAGGGTGGGAACCGGGAAGAGTTCACTAACCTGGGGGACGGGTTAGTGGGGTGGGGGTTGCAAGGTGGCTGTGACCAAGGGGGGTGAAACCATTCAAAACCAGTCGTCCGTGATGGGTGCTGAATTTTTTTTTTTTTTTTGTTTTTTTTCGAATATTGCACGCAATATTATAGTTTGGGTGCTTGTATACCACATAATGTCAATTTCGATACAAACAATCGCCAAAATCTCAGTTGTTGGATGTGGGTGCTATTTGGTGGTGAAATTTTGTCCTACCCTGGCCCACAAACGAATGCAAAATGACCACATCAGTCGTCTTGATTTAAAATAAACCGCCTAATGAATACATCTTTCACCTAAGCGCGCATTGCATTAATGAGAAAAAAAGAGTATTGAGCACAATGATCCAGGTACACTATTATTACACATGGCAACCTCTAACACATACATTACTTTGATTAAAAAACTTCACAAGATTAGTGTTATATGCAAAGAGGCACCCACAGTATGTGGAAGAAGCGGAGGCAGACAATGCTTTTCTATTGTGGTACTCTATGTTTTCTATTGTGGTCGGCAAAACATGCATGACGATGAATTTCTAAAGAATACTTAACGTTTTGCCTCTCTATCTATATAGAACCTCTTTGGCTGTGACAGCGAGAGTGCGTATGGGGGGGTGAAGTTTAGGGAATGGGGGAGTTGTTGCAGGGCGAAGATATCCTTTGAAGATGACAGTTATGGTGTATAAGAGCTGTGTGCAATCATTGATGCTGTATGGGAGTGAAACATGGTGTCTGAGTGAAAAGAGATGGGGATTTTGAGGAGGACAGAGGAGCAATGATGAGACGAATGTGTTTTGTGCTGAAGTTGATGGTATAGTAGTAGTAGTAGTAAAACAATATTTATTCGGGTTAACTCCGTTTCAGTGTACATACTGGTTCTCCCATGAGACCTGAACTAATTAATAAACTAGCAACTCCAGGAGACTCTGCCCGTACGTCTGATGAGTCAATAGTGCACATGTCGAGTATTGTTGACCTTTGACCTTTAACGATGGCTTTTAGCGGTTACTGTGGACCTTTTACTTTCATTGATAGCTACAAGAGGGCAACTAGCTATTTACGTCAATTAAGCTTCTTTTAATTTGACCCTAGAGACCCCATTTTGACCTTTTGACCCATATGTGCACAATAAAAATAGAGCTTTTCCCATTGGTTCTTGTTAACACATTTGACATAAAATATTCTTGGTTGATGAGTTATAGCGATTTTTGCATATTATTGCTCATTTGCAATCTTACCACGGACCCCTGGGGCCACATATCGGTCAATGTGCGTCTCGACCTTATCCGAACTTGCACAGACATCACCTATCCAAGTGTATCGTTTTGAGAATAGCATTTTTGCATATTAATTAGATAATGCCGACATTTTGAATGTTAAGGACTTCCGATATTAATTCTTTGTACTAGCTGTATACACTGACCACAGACGATGCTCATGCAGAATTTTCGGCAGTAGCGCACCTTATCTGTAGAAGAAGTAGGCTTCCAAAGATTTTTAGTTTTTGACCTCTATTGACCCCTACGAGAGGTCAAAGGTTAAACTATGAACACCCCTGATGTAGCTTGGGTCAGTGGTTCTTCTGACCGATTTTGGTCAATATCGGCCCAGCCGTTTGGCAGAAGAAGGCGAAAAAGCGATGGTCGGAAGAAGAAGAAGGAGAAGACTAAACAGCATAAGCAGAATACTATGCCCCGTTTCATGGGCATAGTAACAATAAATAGAATGTACAGTTTAACATTATTATTGATACATAAAATGCAAACACAAAAATATATAAATTTCAAAACAAATGGGAAAATGATTAAGAACATAATAGTGGTTTTGAATTTGACAATTTTGCTGATAGGATGAGGACTGAGGACTTGATGCAGAGGGTGGGTTTGGAAGAAGCAAATGTGGGACCTTTGGCGAAGGCAAATAGTCGTACGTTGGTATGGGCATGTGCTGAGGAACGACGACGGGAATGTTATTAAGAAGGTTAGTGGTCTTGAGGGGGAGGTTGAGGAGGAGGGATGTCCAAAGAAGGATTGGAAGAAGCAAGTGGAGGAGGAGAGTAGGAGGGTTGGTTGAGGATGAGGATGCACATTGAATCGGGTGAAGTGGAGGGGGAGTAAGGGTGCAGTTGCTGCGAGTGTGAGGTGAATCAGGCCACCATCGTTAAAGGGGACAAACACCGGATTTAAAAAACGTTGGATTTACTAAAACACTGTAACGCCTATTTCTCAGCTACCTTTATGAAAAAATATTTGCAATTGTATAAGCCTAAACAGGGATCATTTTTAAAATACTACATACAAAAAAAAAAAATCCATGTCACTCTCAAACTTTGGAATTAAAAACCTTGGTGACTATTCTTTAGACTCTAGTTGAATATTGTTAATTAAAGGTGCCCCACCCGATTACATCGTATCTCTTCTGTGTTTTGGAGGAAGGGTCATCACCAACATCAATTCAAAAAATTTCATTTGAATCCGACATCCCAAATGTTTAACATGAGCAGTAACGGTGTGTATTAAGAGTCCACTGAGTACTCTACAAACTATTTCCAGATACCATCAACAAACCATATTTTAGTCTGCAGCATCAAAATGGGGAAATAGGTCAGTCAAAATATTTTGAAGATGAGATGAGAAAATACCTGATTTTCTCTCTGTTAGGTGCTTTGATCTTATAGGTGACAGGGATAGTGTAGTGGTAACCTATACAGGCTGTTACGTGGTACCGATGGCAACGTCTGATTTGATGATATTTTTGATTTAGATTAGCAAAGCACTGGTGTGCCTTCATAGTAATGGCTAGGAGTTGAGATGCATTTTTAGGGATCTGGTGTACTCTATTTTTTCCTGGCTTTAACTACAAAAATACAGCCGTTTACAATTTCTTGTTTCGTACTTGGCTTTTCAATAGAGGGTATAATATTGATTTATATGTATTCAAGGACATTAACCAAAAGCTTGACATTAGGTGTTATTTAAAGACAATTTCAAGAAGAAGATTTTTTTTAAAATAATTAATTCTCCAGTAAAAATCCTGTGATTATACCGATTGATAGTAGCCGAATGACTAGCATCTGTATTCGTTCCTGTATATCACATCTATAGTGCTTTGCCATTAGTAATCTTGCGGGTTTAAAGGGTTTATTTCCTTCTGATCGTAGGACACTTAAAATGCTGAAGAGTGTAAATCAGAAGTTTGGTTTTTAAGTCACGTAGGCGACTCACAAAAAGAAAGGAATATTTTGCGTTTAAAAGATGGTGAAGGTGGGTTGTGCATCACAGGTTCAGTACTTCCTCCGTGATTTTTGCAATGGTGATTGATGTAGTTAGAGAGTGCAAAAGAGGGTCTGATGAGTGAGATGGTGATTGAGACTGGGGTTAAGAGGTGAGGACAATGGCGGGACTGAGGGAGAAGTTTTGGAATGGAAGAGGCCTTTGGAGTAAGGTTGAAGGTAAACCTTGGGAAAACAAAATTGTTGGTGAGCGGGGTGGAAAGTGAGGTGGCAGTGAGTAAGGTATACCCATGTGGTGTGTTGTGGGAAGAGGGTTAAAAGCAAATCGTGTGGTGGTGTGCGAAATGCGGGAAAGGGAAAGGATAACGGGGGCTGACACAGATGAAGAGAGTGACCCCAAGTTGGCAAGGTCCTGCGGGAAGGTGAACAGGAAGAAAAGTTGTGCGATGAGGTGGAACCGGTGAAGGCGTCCGTACTGGGGGAAGGGTTGTGGGAGGTGGGGGTTGCAAGGTGGCTGTGACCCAAGGGGGCTGCTTGGAAACCCATTCCCATCCCTGTGTCCTTTGGGCGCTGGACATTTGACTATTGCCCGCAATAATTTATGTTGGGTGCTTGCCTACCCACCCCACTAACGCCGCATGCGATCAACCACCAACTCCCGCCAAAATTCGTGTTGGCTGCAGCAGTGCTATTGGGTTGGTTAAATTTTGTGACCCATGCACCCGCCGCCCCACCCACGACGAAAAAACCATGAATGACACTCAGTCGTCGTTGATCCTTACCCACTAAACCGCCGCAATGAATACATGTGTCACCTAAGCGAGCATTGCCTTATTACACATGGCCACCTCTACACAACATTTAAGGTTGTATCACTATCCGTATACGTGTTATATGCCAAAAGCGGCACCCACAGTATGTGGAAGAAGGCGGAGGCAGCCAATTGCTTTATTGTTGAGTACTTATGTTTTCTTTGTGGTCGGCAAACCATGCGAGAGGGTGTATTTCTAAAGATTATGTAACGTTTTGCCTCTTCTCTCTAACTATATAGAACCTCTTGGCTGTGAAATTCTAGGTGAGGTATTGGTGGTTGACGTTTAGGGAATGTGGGGCGTTGCTTGAGGGAGAAGATATCATTTGACGATGACAGGTATGGTGTATAAGAGTGTGTGCAATCAATTCGCTGCTGTATGGGATGAGTGAAACATGGTGTTGCGTGGAAAATGGATCAGGGATTCTGAGGAGGACCGGAGAGCACTGATGAGGCGAGTGGGTGTGAGCTTGATGACTCTGTTAGTAGTAGTAGTAAAACAATATCTTAGTCAGGGTTACTCAGTTAAAGTAGTACACTGACGGTCTCATGAGACCTGACATACTAAAACTCGAAAATCCAGGAGACTAGGCCACCGTGACAGTCTGATGACAGTCATAGTGCAATGTCGAGTTATTGTTGACCTTGGACCCTTAACGATGGCTTTTAGCGCGGGGTTACTTTGGACAAGCTTTTACTTCTCACTGATGCCTACAAGATGGCATAGCTCTGTAGGTCAAGTAAGTTCTTTATATGGACCCCCTAGGGGGGGATGACCCATTTTGATTTGACCACTATGTACACATAAGAAAATAGCGCTTATCCAGTGTTCTGTGAAAATTGACATAAATCTCTATTTGTTGATGGTTATAGCATTTTTGCATATTAATTAGATATTTGTATCATACAAAGGACCCCCCTGGGGCCATATTCTGTACATGCTGTCTGACATTATCCGCAAACTTGCACAGACATCACCTATCCCAGTGTTATCGATATTGAGATATAGCAATTGTTGAATATTATAGAGAATGCGCCATGGAATTGTTAATAGAGTTCGATATTAATTCTGTGTACAGCTGTATACATGACCAAAGACGCATGATCATGCAAGCATTTCAGCAGTAGTGCGCATTATCTGTAGAAGTAGGCTTCCAAAGATTTTTAGTTTCTTGACCTCTATGACCCTACGAGAGGTAAAAGGTCAAACATGACACCTGATGAGCTTGGCGTAGTGGTTTTCTGACGATTTTGGGTCAATATCGGCACAGCCGTTTGGCAGAAGATGGCAGAAGAAGACAGCACAAAGCGAGGAGATGTATGGAGAAGAAGAGAAGCAACTCGACAATCCAGGAGACTATGCCCGGTACGTATGATGAAGTCATAGGCACATGTCGGAGTTGTGCTTTGTTGTGACTTTGACTAAGATGGCTTTAGAGCATTTCCTTTCCTGGGGGTGGGGTTACTCGTGGACCCTTTTCACTTTCATGATGCCTATACAAGATGGCATTAGATTAGTCAATTAAGCGTCTTTTATATTTGACCCCTAGACGACCCCATTTTGACATTGGACCCCAGATTGTGCAATAAGAAAATAGGGCTTTCCCAGTGGTCTGGAACATTTGACATAAATATCTACAGTTGGTTGATGAGTCTATAGCGTTTTGGACAATTAATTAGTATTTGCATATCTTCACACGTGACCCCTGGGGCAATATTCTGTCACATGATCCGTCTCGACATTATCCGCACTTTTGCACAGACATCACCTATTCAAGTGTTATCGATTTTGAGATATAGCAGTTTTCATATTAATTGATAATGCCGCAATTTTGAATGTTACGGAGATTTCGCATAGTAAGTCTGTCGTACAAGCTGTATACTAATGGACCACAGACGATTGCTCATGCAGATTCGCAGTTAGCGCACCTTAATTGTAGAAGAAGTCGGCTTCCAAAGATTTAGTTTTGACCTCTTTGACCCTACGAGAGGTCAAAAGGTCAAACTATGAACACCCTATATGAACCTTTGGTCAGTGTTTTCTGACGTTTGGTCAATATGCCCAGCCGTTTGCGAAGAAGGCAGAAGACGGCGAAAAAGCGATGGTCGGACGAAGAAGAAGGAGACGACCTCAACAGCATAAGCCGAATTACTAGCACGTATTAGGGCATAGGAACATAAATAGAATGTACAGTTAACATTATTATGATACATAAAATGCAAACACAACTACGGCATCCGATGTTGTAGAGCTACGGTCGATCAGGCGTGATACTTGCGTTTCCCGTGACTTTGACCCAATAATTGTTACAGGCCCCAAGAGTTAGCAATGATTTATGATTGCATTTCACTTTGAACGAGTTAAACTTATTAACTAGCATATAACATATTATATATTAATATAAGTAAATATATATAAAAACTGGACGACTCCAGTATACTATGCCCGTCAGGTGATTTGAATGTAGACAAGACTGCAATGACAGGGGTATCATCCAATAATAAGTTTTCCAGAGGGCCACACAATCCATGTAGGATAGTGTCTTGTCGTCTGAGGGAACCTTGAGCCCTACAAAGATGACATAGATGTGTATGCATTATAAGCACTTTGAATTTTGTGTTTATTTGACCCTGTGACCCTTGAACGATGGCCAAGAGCGAGGTCAACTGTGGACTCTTTTCATGTTCATGCATGACTACAAGATGCCATGATATTTAGGCAATTAGCTCCTTTAAGATTGACCCTAGATGACCCCACTTGACTCCCTTTTTGATCAAAATGGCACATTAGTAATAGAGACTTTCTAGTGGTTCTTGTGGAACAAATTTGATAAAATATCTACGTTTGGTTAATGAGTTATAGCATCACATGATTCGTCTCGACATTGTATCGCAAAAACTTTTGCACAGACATCAACTATCCAGGGGTAGCGATTTTGAGATATAGTCAATGTTGATTAATTAGTAATGCGCCATTTTGCATGTTAATGGTTCCGATATTAATTTGATGTACAAGCTGGATAACTGACCAAAGACGTGTCATGCGGCCTTTCGTACGTCAGCGCACCTAATCTGTAGAAGTAGGCCTCAAAGATTTGTTTTACCTCTCATTGACCCCTCCGAGAGGTCAAAGGTCAACATCTTTACACCCCTGATGAACTGGGTCAGCTGGTTCTTCTGACCAATTTGTCAATATCGGCCCGGCGGTTTGGCACTAGTAGCATTTTGAAGAAGGTACAAAGAAAGACAAGAAAGAAGAAGGAAAGAAGAAAGAAATCGAGAGCAAGGCAGGATATCATGCGGCTGCACGATGATATTAAAACTTATAAATTTCCAAACCTAATGGAAAGCGTACAGAAACTTGAATAGTGGTTGGAATTTGACAATTTTAGGGATAGGATAGGATGAGGACTGAGATGTGCAGAGTGGGTTTGGAAGAAGCCAAGGACCCTTGGCGCAGGCAATAGTGTCCGTTGGATGGGCAGGTGCGGGAGGATGACGGGCAGGTTTTAAGAAGGGTGATGAGATTGAGGGGGGGAGGTTTGAGAGAGGGAGGAGGATGTCCCCAAAAAGACTTGCGAAGAAGCCAAGTGGAGGCGGAGAGCAGGAGGGTTGGTTTGAGGATGGAGGATGCATGAAATAGGGTGTGAAGTGGAAGGATGGAGTAAGGGCCGGGTGAGGCGAGTGGGAGGTGAATCCGGCACCCTCGTTACGGGGAACAAACCGGATTTACAACTTTGGATTTACTCAAAAGGTACTCCTATTTTCTCAGCTCCACTTTAGTGAAAATAATTTGCAATTGTCTAAGCCATTCATTTATCAGTGCTGTCATTCTTAAAAAATACACATTAAAAACAAAAAAGCCATGGTCATCTCAAACTGTGGCATTAAAACCCTTTAGGTGACTATCTTAGATCTGTTGATATTGTTAATTAAAGGTGCCCCACCCGATTACATCATATCTCTTTCTGTGTTTGGAGGAAGGGGCTCCCAACATCCAGTCAAAAAATTTCATTTGAATCAGACAGCCAAATGTTAACGGAGCAGAGTAACGGTGTGTATTAGAGTCCACTGGTACTCTACAAAGCTATTTCCAGATACCACAACAAACCAGATTTTAGTCTGCCCGCATCAAAATGGGGGAACTAGGTCAGTCAAACATATTTGAATCTGAGATGAGACAAACCAAGGTTTTAATGGACAAAATCTCAGGTTGCTGGTGCGAGAAAGGGGGATCGAGGCGAAGATCCAGTAGTACCCCTTTAATACACCAAAAAATTATATTTGAATGCATCTGAGTCAGCTTTAGAGAAATTTTTGTCCCTCAAGTCCATCACAACTTTCCATTTTTCCCACAGATTGTGAAGGATACCGCATTCACAGAACAAGCACAGAAACACATTTGGTTTGTTAAATATTTCAAAGAATCCCCTGTTCCACACTCTGCTGAGTTATATTGATCCAATGTTTTTGTGCGATAAGTTTCTCTAAAGGTGGGCCAACATGATCAAAAGTTCAATTTTTCTAATATTTGTTTTCCCATAACATAGAAGCGTACTCACCGCCAAAACATTGGAGACAAAAAGAAGTTTGATGTAAATCGGTCACAGCTGTTGGGTAGTAGAAGCAACCAATGTATACTAATTGGCAGGGATCAGTTATACAATAGACTGCACCATTTCACGCTATATAGAGCAGTCAATATTTGTTGTATATAACATATAAAAATATTTTTGTCATGTGAAAGACACTGCCAAGTCTCAGTTCTTCTGTGAGATCAGCTGCACTGCAACTCCAAAGCCTAGTCCGATACCAAGCAGGGAAAAAAGTTTCCCTAAATAATGAACTATTTCCCCGTGATGGGGGAAATAGTAGCTTTGTATGGGGAACTTTTCCCTCCTGTGAAATATTATTGGGGAACTCATCTCACTTTTATGTCAAGTGATATAGTACCACCAATCAAATGACAGGAAATATTTGTCTGGTATATAATGTGTTTAATTAATATAGTCTACCTGATTAGTGACTTTCTGTCAGAAACAGCCTTAGTAACAAGGAAAGTGAACCTTCCCCCTAAAACCAAATCCTTAATTTTGATGGCGTATGTGTTGGGGATGAAGGGTCGAGCGGATAAACCACTTTAATGCAGCTCATCAACACGCTCACGCAGTTCTAACGGGCATACAATGATTGATGGGCAGTATGATCACACACTACCCTTCGGAAAGGCATAAAACAAATGAGATAGGATTGGTGTATAAACTAGCTAGCGATATTTAGTTTCATGCAATTGGGTCCTGTTTTTGCCAAGCTAGCCTTCAGGACTCAAGTGTGATTCCAAAAATGTGTAATTGCATGGGCTAATTTGTCAATCTGGGTAGCCAAGATCACATTAAACTAGGATTATGTCTTTTACATGGAATTGTTGCATCTACACTGCCCGGGTCAGTCCATATCAACCTCTAGGTGTAGTTTGCTGTGATTATATTGGAAACAACACTATTTGGAGGACAAGATTGGGGGACAGGACTGCGATGTTGGGATGTTAATTCAGAATGGTTGTAAGTTAGTTTGCGTACAACATATTTCAAGATCTGCGATTAGCCAAGGCTTGGGGGTATCGATTTAGTTAAAGTTGGGACGGTATTGACAACCGATCTGCCCCACCTTACCCCCACTTCAAAAGTGATGATTTTGTTATCAGATTTTTGTCCTATCCATGAAATTTAAGGCCCAGGAAACATTCTTTTTGATGTTTTGTATGACAAACACGTTTCCACGTGTGGTCACGACACCCTTTATTAAATACCAATGTCTATGAGCCAATTTAGTACACATTTTTGATTAGCTATGCAAAGACTGGAACCAATTTGAGCACAAAATTTACTCAGATGGTTTTTTTTTTTGGTGAATGGTCAAGCAGGCCTTAGCTTTAGGGCGTGTGTGGAAGTACGGTCCACCCCCCTCCCCCCCCCCCATTCCCCAAAAAAAGGTCAAAGGTCCACTTGGCTGAATCTTTTGATAAAAAGGTCCAAACTTTAGAGAAATTTTGACTAGAAAGTCCCACTTTTGTGATTGCAGTGTGACTAAAAAGTACACAAAAGACATTGGGGGGGGGGGGGGGGGTAGGTCTCTTGTAGCGTGGTGATAATCCTCAGCCAGAAGTCTTGAACATCATGAACGACAAAGGACTCACTTCAAACCCAAGCGTTTAGACGTCACCAACGTCAGAATCTCACAGACCTTAACTATGCAGATGATATAGCTACTAACAGCTGATTGCATTGTGTGGGGCACAGATTATAAACCTCACTGAGAATGATTGCAGACAAAGTGGACAATTAATGCCAAGAAGACTGAATATAGACTGTCACTGAGGAAGATGATCATCACCCATTGCACACGATGGAGCCAAATCAAAGAGGTCAAGGACTTCAAGAATCTAGGGTCCTATGTTGCCGACAGAAGAAAGACTTCCGGTCACGCAAAGGACAAGCTTGTAATGCCTGAAAATAAACTACCCATTATGGCAATCTCGGTATCTCCAATTCAACCAAGTGAAATTCTTTATATGGATCTGAGACCTGGATAATGAAGAAAGGCTAAGGATAGATGGATGGCACTACACAAGCTTCTCATGGAGTACAAAAAACATATCTGGTAACAGTGAGCACAAGCCCAAAAGCACGACTCTGGAGATATCCCTCCATTATCTTTGTGCCCAAACGCCGTGCACGATTTGCGGTTCACTGTATCGTGCGATTTATCAAGTGGGCTCAGATGTCACATGTTGGAAGTTACATGCCCAAAAACAGGGGTAGTTCGCCCTTTAACTACATGATGTGATTGCTCGAGAAATCCAGAGGATCGATCTGACCTCCCCAACTTAATGACAAGAACAGGACATTGGCCGCTACATGGGTGAAACAAAGCATCATGGTGCGGCCGTAGATAGATAGATAGGGTGGTCCAATTTTACCAAAAAGAGACATTGGGCCAATTTTATCTGAACCGCAGGGGATCCCTTTTGTCACATCTTATGACATGCAGGGAACACATTAAGCCTATTCTTATCCCACGCCTGCCAGGGGGTTACATCATCATACATCATATAAATATTTTGATATTACCCCAATCAGTCTTGGGAAGCAGAAATAGGCGCTACTCCAACTGGGTGGAGTGCCTCGTCTTGTCATGGAATCCATGGTGTTGCGACTGAGGAGTGGAGAGATTTCCCTCGCATTTTACACAAACATTTGGGACAATTTGTCCCTTGAAGGCCATTTTTCCCTAATAATATCTGATACAAAGTCTAGGCTCTACTCCAAAGAAGTTAGAAAACGTACCTGATTTGATCAAATCTGGCATTGAGTTTATATTCATATCACATTTCATGTTTCAACAAAACCCAGTGTTCTACCCAACTTTGTTAGTCCAATTGTGATTAACCAGGATCTAAGAATATCTTCATAGTGTCTGACCCCGCATTGTCATTCAATTCATGATGTAAATCTAGACTGTGATCTTCACCCTCAAACATATCCCAGAGGGTGTTTTGAGTCAATCCCACAATGCACCCATTTTGGGAAATTTCACCTCCATAGGGTCATGTGATCCCATAAAAATCCTATTCTTAACACATAAAAATCCTGACTTTAACCCTCATTTTAGCCCACAAAGCATTAGTACTTAGGGAATTTTTAGCATGATTATGAAATATCTTGTGGTTCTTAAACTTTTAAAACACTTTTTGTCCTTAAGTACTGACATGTGTTTAGTACAGTATAGGAACATTGCAATGCATTATGGGATTGATTCAAAACACCCTCTGGTCCTGTCCATTCCTTGATGCTGTCACTCCATAATGGGTTTATGCCACTAAATCCATCTCCTATATATTTATGTAGTAAAAGGCAGCCTATAAAATGTCATTTTCTTAGAATACGAAGCAACTAGTTACATGAACCCTGTATTTTCTTAGAAGTTCATCGTCATCTCACTTATGTAAACACAAAAATTGCCAGGGTTGACCAGAAACTATTGGAGAAAATCGTGACTCCAAAGGCATATAGGAATCGCCCTCAGAGTTGTAACTATTTCCTAACCTATTGCCAGATAGTCCCCACATAAAAAGGTACAGGAATTTTATAAAAATAGCAAGCAGTGGTTTTCTCTGACACTGGCCAGTCTCCAAATAACCCCAGCTTTATAATTAACTTACAGTTACAGCCAAACACACAACTTTTGGTCACATTTCTGATTACTCAATTCAGACCAGACCCACCAGTCCGATTTCAACAGGGAAATTTGGTCGGATGTCGGCTGATAGATACATTTTTAGTGGTATGAACCCTGAAGATTTCTTGACACATTGGATAAGCTCTGCATGATTGTATTTTAGCCATTACCTTGCTTGCATGTAGATCTAGATGGAAATAACCTCATCTGATATTGCTATCTCCTGAAGATAGCACTGAGTTAGTGGCAAAGATGGTACCGGTTAGATTGATCTAGATGGCTTGGCTTTCTTATCAGTGCCCTGTCTTCATGGCTGGTGAATTTTATATGATTTTGAACAACTTAGTTGTAATTGAGTACTTTGTATTGGATTAAGGTTAGCTTTAAGGTTAGGGGAGAGGTCATAGTTAGAGGTCAGCGTGTAGTCGGAAATAGTAAATTATAACTTTCCTGTACGTCATGGCCCTGGAAATACTATATTGGCTAAAGGCTAATGACTCAATTCATACCGACCATATCGACTGCTAGATGCCTTTTGAGATTTGTTACTTTTCCTCCTCCCCAATTTCCTCAATGTTTGGGCATTGGCTATATTGAACCTATTTCATAGCACCCCTCTCCTGGTTATGGCATTCTACAGATTTTTTAGCTATCTAATGCCCCCTTTTCAGTGCCCTGGACAATCACATCTGATCAAATTTAAATCAACGAATCTAAATCCTCATACTTTCGGGTTTTACTTCTGTTACACAGTGGTTTTAGTGTTGTTTCTTATTGTTTGTGGTGAGGGAAAATTCCCTGCTGAATGTAAGTGCTCATTAAAAAAATACAGCGTTCATGGAACGCATGTGATCGCCTGCCGTCACTGTTTGTGAATATGTGGATCACCAAGCAATTTTATACTTCGACCTTTTTGTGGGCCACAAAGGTCACCAACATGTGGGACACTACACACGACCATTGTATCCAAGTGTCCATGAGAAATCGATCAACATGTGGATACACCAGCAATTTTATAATTCTGACCTACTTATGGGCACAAAGGTCACAAAGGTTACCAAGGTCAACATGAGGATCACCTACATGTTGCAACACTGAAAAAATAATAGGATTTTGTTGTTTTTCCTATCTATTCGTGTCATATTGGATGGGCGAGTCCGATCTTTGAGTAGTGGATGCCGCGCAGCCGGTATCCACTACGATAAAAATATTGGACTGCCCATCCAATAATTACCGATATTAATAGGCAAAACAACAAATCCTATCTTTTTCTTCATCATTCTTATTAGTTTTGGTTGTTGTAATCACCAAAAATATTTTATTCAATAATAAATTTTAAGTGTAAAAAACAAAATATTCCCCCGCTGAAAATGAACGCAACCCGTACTACCTGCCGTGCACTGCGTAACCTTATCCACGCGCGCGTAAACACTAGCGGGATGACGCACTATCTAATATACGTCTCATATAAATAGCAACAACCAATGATATTGCGTGTTTTTTACTAAATTGCCCAATGGGAAAGCCTTAAATTTTTGCATATTATTTAAAAAAAAAAAAAAATATGTGGATACACCAACTAATTTTATTCTGGCCACTTTTCTAACCCCACTCTCAAGAGAGAGGTAACTGTGGGCACTACCCAATGACCATTAATGCACTGGCATGAACAATATGTGCATGTATGTGGAAAGAGCGGGCAACTATGTTTAGGGTTAACATTTGGTCAACATTTTTACCAACAGGACAGACACCATACACACTACGAAAGCCATCCCTATGTGCCCCTTTGACGACAATCACAAAAGCACCTTAAAATGATTTTACTTAAATTGATTAATAAACCTTTTCAGTCATGACAGATACACACCCAATACAGTTGTTGACAATTATTTTGTACCCATCTAGTTTGATCAAACAGATATACCTATTGCACGGGTTTTACGAGATTTACGAATCTAATTATTCTGAATATTTTCCACAATCTCCAACATATCCTCTTCACACAATACTACCTGTCCCCTCTAGGCATCTAATATTTCATAACTCTACATTCCGATGTTACACATAATAATCCTATCAATATTTTGCTTCAATCAAGCAGCTACTAAACTATTCACTAGGGACCTTAGCTAGAGGAAAAAATCCTCAATTTTTAAAATCTAGATGAATATTGCATGTGTTAAACTACATGGGAGAGAGATTGCCAAACCTGTTGGCAAACTTAATTTAAATTAATATATCAATTGCTATGGCAGGGAGATGGGAAAATGTTATTTTTAAAGGGTTCCTTTTCGCCAATTTTTTGCTTGTTTTTTTTCTAGTGCTTGTGAGTGTAGTGGCACCTATTCATTATTCCACTGTAAGATATGCCTGTGTATCAAGCCATAATCATAAACTTTGCTCTAAAATATACCTTATTTTAATCCAAAGTCTTCTTAACTGAATACTGATTTGATTGTTTAAAGCGACACTGGCACATTGAAAAATAGTTGCACTCTCACAATTTTTCAAAATTGATATTTTTGCATTGGTTGGTAAAAAGCTTTTTATACATAGCACACCTGAAATGTTTTAAGACAAATTGAGGACCCTGTATGGGTTTTAAAGAGAACGATTTAAGAATTAGTTGCTGGCGACAAGACAATTATTCAGCATATGACGGCAAGTGGGCGGTTTAACACAAGAAAACAAAGCCAGAGTGATTCCCTAGTAAAAACCCTGTTGAAGGTATGTCACTTTGTGGTTTTATATAAAGGGTATGAGTCTATGATATCGTGTAATGTGTTTGGAAATTGACAGATTTGTTGATTAAAGTTGGGTAAACTTAAAGTGACCTACAAATACCTGGATGTATTAGACTCTTATTAATGTCCCGCTATAATTGTGTTTGGTATGTGATTTTTATATGTAAAATATTATCGTCTATTCTTCCAATGGCCTAGACCATCATTGCGATCAAATTGAAAAAAAAATTCAATTTTTGAATAACTGTGCCAAGCCGCCTTAAAGTGAATACTCATTAGGTTTTATGGTACACTGGTATAGAAATGGTCTTATAATCCATAATTGGGGTTTGAATTCATTCTCATCCTTATATTTCTCTTTATCTGAGGAGGTAAACTTTGAAATTCAAAGTAAGCTGTTGAATAGTAATAGCTACTATAAGACAAGGAAGGAAAACATTGCACTCAGCAGGAGGTGAAGCCCCCAGAAATATTAAGGACACAAAGAAACGGTAAATAGAAAAATGCACAAACCTCTTGATTTAACAGGTGGTTATTAGCTCTGTTGTTGCATAGGAACACATGAAAGCTATGATTTATTAAGCAGACTGATGAAAAAAGGAACTGGGTTTTTGGAACCTCATTGTTCTTATGCAAGGCAAAGAAAGATGACTATACTTTGTTCAATACCAAGTAGGCAAGACTTTTAACACCACAAATTGACATAGGGTGCAATATGTGGCAAGTAAAAGCAACACTAGTGTGGCAGATGCAGTGCATGATGTATGCGTGGTGCACACATTACTTCAATGCACAGATAAGCAAAAGCCAAATATTTTTGCCTATGATCGGTCAGGTCAGGTGTCCTTTGAGGGCCTGCTACTGGTATCCTGGTAACAGGTAATACCTGTCCCAGGGCCGAGTTGGCGGCGGCTAAACCATCACTCCCACTGGGTTTCTAAGGAAATCTGATGAGGAGGGTAGCTGGCTACCCTGGTAGAATGAAAAAGAAGATCTACCTACAAAGGCATCAGCTCTGGAGAGCTAATGGCAGCCATCCAGCACATGCTGCCTTGCATGGTGGGCGTGGTTGCTCAAAGGCTAGGCCCACTGCCGAAAACTGTGGATTGATGTCAGGAAGGGCATCCAGTCAATTATCTTTTGCTCAAATAAATCCTCACACAGCTGTATTGCTGAGTGTGAGGTGTATCCGGCCACCCCGTTAGCGGGGACAAAACTGGATTTAAAACTTTGGTTTAACTAACTAAAAAATACATCGGTCCTCGGACCGCTTGTGTCACCTGCCGTCGCGGTTAGTGAATGATAGGCCTAACATGACCTTTCTTGACCTTGATATGTGACCTTAGACCTCAAACAAATGAGGGTTTGCATGTAAACTCCATAAACCAAGTTTGGTTCCAATTGAACTTCAATTTTTCAAATGAGGTCAATTTTACATTTTCAGCCCATCTTACAACTTGCCCTCACATGACCTTTGACCTTGGTATGTGACCTTTGACCTGATCAACAAATGAGGGATCCCATGTTGCACCTATGATTCAATTTTGGTTCCAATTTAACTTCAACTTTTCAAATGAGGTCAATTTTACATTTTCAGCCTATTTTACAACTTGACCTCACATGACCTTTGACCTTGGCATGTGACCTTTGACCTCATCAACAAGTGGGGGATGCCATGTTGCACCTGTGACCCAAGTTTGGTTTAAATCCATCAAAGTATGAGGATATTACAGGCAAATGTTAACCCTTTTTCACAACAGACATCAACAACAACAACAGACATCAACAACAGTGGACAAAGTGATCCCTATGTGTCTTCCTGCCTTAGGGCAGGCGACACAAAAACTAACTAAACTATTTGGTGATGAACAAAGTATAGCATTCCTCTGGTTCCTGTCATGACTTTCAGTTCCACGAGGAGGGGGGAGCAAATGACTAGTTCTTGGATCATTCATGAGTAAATTTGAAGCAATGTTCTTCATACCTGTCAATGAGTAATTTCAAGTCAAACAGCCTCAGAATAAGTAGTGTAGTCATGCCCAAGAATGGTTATACATGCCCTTACTAAATGTCTGGTTTGCAGTGCCACATTTCTGCCCCTGTGACACCACATCACCATACTCAAGATCTGATCATACTTAGCACTTGTAAACGACATCAGCTCATCTCTGCCAAAGCCAACTTTTCAGAGATCTTAACATGATAAGCTGCTAATACATAATAGGCTATTTACTACTTTTTATAATAGTTGCAGAGGAAACAAAACTTTTCAGCATGTACTAATAGTAGGGTTGGGCATAAATGGATATTTTTTTCTAATTTCTTTCAAAACGAGTGGATTCTTAGGCCATTTTGGTTGCTAAAAACAAATCAGGAAAGCTTTTTGGCCTAAGATGAATTTTTAGGTCGGTAAAATGACTTTTAAATTTTGTACATGAAATCAATAGGATATTTTCCTATTTCAGAAAAACCAAAAAAACCCGACTATCTTAGTCATTGATTTTTTTTTTTTTTTTTTTTTATATTTAGGGAAGCAATATACCTATGCTTATGTGCTAGTAATATAAATGTCAATGGTTTGTTTGTGTCAGATTTTGGCAAGTGAATAATTTAACCACCAAATCCCATTGACTTCATGTACAAAACTTAAAAGTCATTTTACCAACCTAAAAATTCATCTTAGGCGAAAAAGCTTCCCGGATTTGTTTTCAGCAACCAAAATGGCCTAAGAATCCACTCGTTTTGAAAAAAAGATCGTCACTTGCCCACCCCTACTAATAGTATGCAGAAGAGACGGGATCAAGAACACAGCTGCTATAGATGAAATGCCAGACTACCAAAAGTCATAATAAAACAACTATCTCAGTTTGGCTCAGTTTGGGGTGGGGGCACCAGGGGCGACCCCGGCGCACGCCCCTCTATTTTTTTGCAGAGCACAGGGTGCCGGGCGCTGCATAGAGCGCCCTGTAGATCTCTAAGAATGACGGTACAGGGAGTTGGGCGCCATGTAGATCTAGCTTTGTGGGCGCCCAGCGGTCGCAGTATAGAGCGCCGGGCGCATTGTAGATCTATAAAAATGCATTTTTTACGAATACGGTGCCCTATAGATCTCTAAGAATGATGGTACAGGGCGTCAGGCGCCGTGTAGATATGTTCCTCCCCCCATTGCCTTCAGAATTTCGAACCGACCGGAAAAAAACATGGGTCTGGAAAATTGGGCGCCCTCCTGGATCCGCCCCTGGGCGGACCTAAAATGATATTATGGGTATGTGCAGCATTCAAAACCCCTAGTTTGCACCCCTTCTGCAGTTCTTTAGACCCCTGTTGAAAACTTTTCAGTTCTTAAGACCCTACTTTGCCACAAAATTCAGAAATTTTAGTTCCGTGGCTAAAATATTGGGAAATTGGCCAGTTTTTCAACTCCTAAAACCTCAAATTAGGTAGAAAATTCAGTTTCCAAGTCCATAAAATTTGCCCAAAAAAATCAGTTCCGAAGACCCTACTTTCGCCAAATTTTTCAGTTCACAAGCCGTCAAGTTCAGCGCTTCGCACCATGCACCCCTACCCAAACCAAAGTTGAGTCCCCTCGGGGGTAAACACCTTGGCCCTAAAACAACAGTTGAGGAAATAGTAAGATGAGCTGCCAAAATCTTGAGTCTTACAGAATAAAAAGATAACAGCTGACAAGGATTTCCTTGGTAAAATGGTTATGGTGGTATTTTCTGAGTGAAGTAACACCACTCTCCATTCAGCTGCATTCCACAGACCACCATACCAAAACACATGCATTCAATGAAATGTTGCACGTTCCACTTTACAATCCTTTATAAAGGACACAAATCTGATATGCATGCCAAAGCATGCTGACGTCAATTCACAGAAGTGTCAAAAAATATCAGCTTCGAGGATCCCTGACTCTCAGAAAAGATGCAATGAAGTTGTCTCTGCGATTAAGTATCTATGAAAAGAGGGCTATGAAGATAACGATATTGCCTCTTTCTAAACTTTTAGCAACCCCAAAGTCTACTGGTAATGGCAATACAGTTGGAACATAAAGTATCTCGGCATGTTTTTAGATCAGTATTGTGCCAAGGTCTGATGATTTTGAAAGTTTTTGTAATATACATTTTTGTTGCCTATGTCTTAATCATTCATTTAAAGTGACAGGAGGAGATTTTTTGAGGATACAAATTTCTCTCAAATTGCGCTTGATCGGTTGTAGACCACCTACTGAGAACGTTTCAATGGTTTATTGGACAAACATGCATGAAAGAAAACCGCAAACCTTGTTTTGAACTGGCCTGGTATCCTAATCGTCCCTATAGAAAACCATGCTTTGAATTTCTGTCGTGAACGACAGAAATTACTAAATCATCATATTCACTTCAGGTGTGATCTAATACATTGGTAAGCATTCAAAATATGCAAATAGGGTGGGCTGGTGTAGTGGCTCATCCACTCACTTTTCACCGATACAGCCTGGGTTCAATCCCCTGCGGAGCCTGTGTCATACGTGAATTTGGTTGCCGATCCATACCCATCCTTGCAGGTTTTCTCCTAGAACTTCGACTTCCTCCTGCATCTAAAATCATATTTCTTCCCATAATAGTCTTCCTTGTCGTTCTGGATTTACATGTGTTTGTCGCCGCCTAAGGCGCTCCACAGCGGCGCCCTGAGCACTTCGGTGAATTTGTCACATGTATAGAAGAATTAAAAAAAAAAAAGCTGGGTTCAAAAAAAATTGAGGGCGCTTCTCTCTGGAAATCTCCTTATGTCTCTTTACCACTTCGCTTGTAAAAAAAGCGTGCAGAAATGGCTAAAATAGAAGGCCCAAAAGATGCAAAACCCCATAACCAAAAGACTTGAGTTTTCAATGGTCACTGTAGTACAACTCAAGAATCTGTGTGTATTGATTTACACAAAGAGGGTTTCCGACTAAATGAGCAAGTAAGCCTTCTAGCAATGTTGATTTTGGTTTGTGTGTTATTGTCACAGTACACTGCTATGCCCATTGAAACCTCCATAAAGTGCAACTTTTGGCTATAGGGGTTTTACGTCTTTCGGGCGTTCTATCTCAGCCAATTTCTGCACGCTTTTTTACAAGCGAGGTGTTAAATAAAAGAGCAAGACATAGGCAACAAAATGTACATAGTGAAAACTTTCAAAATTATCAGACTTCGGCACAATACTGATCAAAAACATGCCGAGAAACTTTTTGTGCCAACTGCAGTTTAATGTAAACTTACCTCTATATTAAATGTGGTAGTGAATTCCAAGTCTATGAACATTTGTTGTAATAGCAGCATCATCTCAGCATCCTCCCATTGCCAATTGTCAAATGTTGGTAACCTGAGATATTCCCTGATGTCATCTGTTAATTGTACTGACCTGCAATAGGATTATACAAAGCCAATTGTCAAATGTTGGTAACCTGAGATATTCCCTGATGTCATCTGTTAATTGTACTGATGCTGACAATAGGATGATACAAAGCCCAATGGTCAAATGTTGGTAACTGAGTATTCCTGATGTATTCTGTTAATTGTACTGACCTGCAATAATGAGAATTATACAAAGTCAATTGTCAAAATGGTAACAGAGATATTCCCTGATGTCGTCTGTTTATTGTACTAATCTGCAATAGGATTATATAAAGTCAATTTGTTTAATTTAACTGAGATATCCCTGATGTCGTCTGTTTATTGTACTGATGTGCAGTAGAATTATACAAAATCAATTGTCAAATGTTGGTAACCTGAGATAATTTTCTGATGTTGTCTGTTAATTGTACCGACCTGCAATAGGATTATACAAGTCATTGTCAAATGTTGTAACCCTGAGATATTCCCCGTGTTGTTTGTTACATTTAATGCGAGCAAAACGATTATCAAAGTCATTCACCATAGTTTATTTTCAGTCTGATTGCAACTTATGTTGGTGTTGGATGAGAGAACAGTACATGTTGCGATAACATTCCAGGACATCTACAATGGGTGGCAACATTGTTAAAATACATTGCCATTCTTGTGGGAACAGATATGCCAGTGTATTATCCCTATGACACAAGGAGTAGAGTGATCAGCAATGGATAAGTGATTTTTTACAAGTGGTTTTTGAACCTGCATGTCTTGCCTCTCACATGATCAAAAATGTTTTTAAAACATTGCAAATGTCTACTTCCGAATTGTGGATGACAGAATGTCTCTTTAATCCACCCACATAACCTTTGCCCAAATCTGTGTCTTGAGTCAGTGCTTATACCGACCAACTTTGGTGATCGTAGCATTTGATGAAATGTAATCAATAGATTTTCTTCTTCTGACCAAGTTTGGCTGCCACTGGCCCGAGTGGGTTGGGGGAGAGAACCATTTGAACCATTGACAAAATAGATAAAAATTTTTAAAAATACATCGGTCCTCAGACTGCTTGTGTCGCCTGCCGTCGCGGTTAGTGAATGATAGGCCTAACATGACCTTTGACCTTGATGTGACCTTGGACCTCATCACCAAATTAGGGATCCCATGTTACACCTATGATTCAAGTTTGGTTCCAATTGAACTTCAATTTTTCAAATGAGCTCAATTTTACATTTCAGCCTATTTTACAACTTGACCTCACATGACCTTTGACCTTGGCATGTGACCTTTGACCTCATCACCAAATTAGGGGTCCCATGTTACACCTATGATTCAAGTTTGGTTCCAATTGAACTTCAATTTTTCAAATGAGCTCAATTTTACATTTTCAGCCTATTTTACAACTTGACCTCACATGACCTTTGACCTTGGCATGTGACCTTTGACCACATCAACGAATGAGGGATCCATGTTGCACCTGTGAACCAAGTTTGGTTTAAATCCATCAAAGTATGAGGATATTACAGGCAAATGTTAACCCTTTTTCATAACAGACAACAACAGACATCAACAACAGACATCAACTACAGTGGACAAAGTGATCCCTATGTGTCTTCCTGCCTTAGGGCAGGCGACACAAAAACTATCCAAATAAGCTTTACAAACATGAAACAAATGCAGAAATTAAACTTGCAAGTCCCGAAACAACAGGTGGCCAAGTGGACTAATTAATTTCCTGAAATTGATCCGGCCCTTACCCAGCGGCCAAGGCTTGTGTGCGACACGAAAATCTTTTATATGCGCGGGAAATCAGTCCCACAACGCCTCAAAGGAGTTAAAGGGTATATCCCCTACCAAAAATGTGGATACTTTTAAGCTGAATTTCCGGGAATTTCCGCAAGTCTATCACCCTGTAATAAACATGTGAAACATAATCCAAGAAGTTAAAAGAGGGCATGACACTGTGCTAAAATGATAAGAGTAATTTTAGACTGAGTCAAAACGTCTGCCCCCATCTCACGGCTCTCTTAAGGCTGACCTAGAGATTTCGAAATATATAGGTTTTTGTGTAGTAATTATAATATTCTCACTAGAACTAAAGATAGTCACCTAAATGCTTCAATTCCAAGGTTTGAGATGAATCGAATTTTTCGTTTCCGCAGTACACATTTATGTATAGGTATAACATTGCCATAGGACTATGTGTAGACAAAATTCTGGAATCCGAATTTTACAAAGGTTGTGATTTTCTATCATGAAGACTTCGATTGAGCTTCGCTATTTCACATTACGTGATTAGTATTGGACAAGTATTATGTAGATGCAAAAGCACATTTTGTTGAAAATTGGAGGGCGCCCCCTCATCTGGAAAACTCTGAGTCAGCGTTTAAACACATCCCATTATTTGGCAAGTATGCTGGTTTTCACAAAGGAGGTTAATCACCATCTTGGTGCCAACAATCACCACTCGACTTGTTCGATTACTGAATTTAATGCCCTCGATATGCTTTGACATTTAAAACAAAATGCTAATAAGCTTACCAACCTTAATATGCACAAAATCAAATATCTAAAAGTTTACAGTATAAACACTAAGCACGCCAATCCATTACCCAACCTTGTTTAAAGTGGATACATCACTGCCTTGAGTTTGGAGAGGGTTACTGACTATTTGCTCATATTATGCAAATGAAGCAAGTTTTCTAATATCATGATACAAATAACTCTAATCAGTACAAGTCTCGTTAGAGCTATCATTCTGCAATTAAATTGAATGTGTCACTGCATCAAGATTTTTGAGTAGGTTATACAAACTTCGAATTAATTGTGCAAATTGGATTTTAATAACACCAGTGTATGCAGAGTATTATACTATCTCAGACTAATTATAACCATAATAACTATGCATGAAATGTGACCACAAACATACAACTTCATTACTCCACCCAGGGCTCATCATTTCCACAAGTTTTGAAGTTTGCAGCCAACATTGTCTTAGAGAAAGTGGATTGAGGAAAATTGCTTCCAATTATGGCAAATGACTATTATAATAAAATGTGGGGATTTTTTTCTCCCAGTTTATAACATGGCAACTAGATGGACTATGTTTTTGTGACTGGTCCCCAGCAACAACTCTGCATTATGATTTAATAAATCATATTTCAGGTTTAGAAAACAAAATTTGACACTATAGTACTTTAGCTAACTCTTTAGTAAAAAAAGGTCCTTTACATCCATCAGAGGCAATGTTTACTTCTTACCAACCTTTGACTTTGCTACTAACAGCAGATGCATTGAATATACAATCATACCCACGTGTGCACACTGTGAAGTATAATAAGCATTTTTTCTGATGCAGCATATAAAACACACAATGATGAAGTTCAATTTTACTGACCATTCAAAAATTTTCCCCGGCTAAAGGTGGGTCATGAACTGAATGTACTTAATATACATTAAATAATTATTGACTATGGAAAAATCCTATATATAGCAATCGGAAAGTAAATTGCAGTATAGACTTTTCATGGAATTTGCTATAAAACTAGCAACATTGTTTTTTATAAATTGTACTAAAAGCACCACCTGGAAAAAAAATAAATTTTAAACTGATATAAACCCGCATTTTAACAGAATTTAAGCACTTTTGAGCCAATGATCAGTTTCGTCTGCTTTTTTGATCAGCATTACTGCACAAAATAAATTGTATGGTCAAATGACTGTTATGCAAATCAATACTCAAGAGCCATTTTTTTAATTTATGTTTTGATTCATTTCTTTTTTTTGGCCCATAAAGATTATATGCAGAGTTGCTTATAAAAATAAATCCTTTGTGGTATTTACATGGGAATGTAAATACAGATCTGAAAAAGAGAGGGGCCCTCAGTGACTGTCTAAAAACTCATATCATATGCAATTTAATTCACTCCATAATTTTTAGATGTGAACTACATGATAAAATGTTTGTGAAAAATGTTAATCTCTGATGGTTTTTACAAAACTAGAGAGTAAAACTGAACTTAATTATTATATTCAGATGCTCATGGATCATTTCCTTTCTGGAAATGTATACTTTGTATTCAATATTTATGAACATATGACACAAAAACCTTCACCAAAATGTAAGATTCTTGCCCCTAAATGTGCCTTGAATAACCTTAATGCCTTTTTGATATATGGAAATAACATTAACAGCTGGATCGAAATGCCATTAGAAGTATAAATATTCTATACTATATCAGAGCTTTATACCTTTAGAGCTTTTAATATTCATGTTTCAATTAAAAGATTACACAGATAATACTGGTCAAACTAGCAGTGAAAGATTTTGGATATTTTGTTGGTAACATCTTAAGCATTGTGTGGTGTAACACTTTAACGGTGTGTAGTCTGCCAGTTCCATCGATGCCATTTCAGTGATCAAACCAGTGTGAAAACTAAAACACCCCTAGTGGACTATCAAATTATCAATTATTACCAAACCGATCTTACATTTTCTATTTCTCATGTCCCTAAAAAACGAGGGGCCTAAACCATTTTTAAATTTTAAAGACAAAACCCTCTTCATCAAGCACTTTCAATGTCACCATCTATAACCTGTGAGAAGGAGGAATCTGATATCTCCATGCAAAGCTTTTGTCAGCGTAAAATGAAATCAAAAACAGTTTTCAGTTCCCTCAGTTGTTATTATCAGGTAGATGCATATCACAACGCGCCATTCACTACTGTGCTAATATTGATGGTTAAGCATTAAAACAGCATATTTTGTCTCTATCTTGGGAAAGAAATGGATTTGAAGGCTGAAAATCAGGACAACAATGAGAAAAATACAGCCTTTCAACTGACAGCAAAAGGGGTAAGCCAGGGGGTCCCAAAGACGATTGGAACAAGTACCTTTAAGTAACTAAGTTGCCTGTACGACCCAAAGGGTGTTAAGTTATGCCATGATTTGTAAAAACTCAAATATGCTGAAATTTCAGACCATTACAGGATATTTACAAGATCAACAACAATATAACTGGTATTTTTGACTCCTACACAGAATGTTTGACAAAATACATGCACTGCTTTTCACAGATTTGATCTAATTTTGATAAAATTCAGACAGACAAGATACAAAATAACCTGTTATGAATTTTGGGACTGAAAAAAAAAATCAAGAAGCTATGTGCTATTTTTTTAATTTTAAATATTAATACTGTGCATGGCTCCTTTAGTACAGATTCGGACTTTCGTCCATTTCCTTCAAATTTTCCTTAAAAAGGTAAGTGTTCAAAAATTGAACAATCACAAAAGACTATGTCGGCTTCCGAGACATCATTTCTTTAAAATCAAACAACAGCTACAGGCAATCCGATCTGTGTGTGCATCTTCTAGTGTTATCTTTCTTTCCATCTGTCTGTTCCTATGTTGCAAATTTGCAATAAGGCTACACTTTATTGCAGACTATTTTTTAATACATCTGACAAATGTCAATAGAAAGAACACTGAGTCTGGGCTCTTGTATTAGCAACCAATGGCTTGACAGCAGGAAATCAGCAAACATATCTTTAAGAAATATGAAACTGACAGTAAATAGAGCAGTCAGTTGAAGGAGGGTGCAACCATTGACCATCTCATGTCACCCCAGTATGTGCACCCTTACAAGCTGCCAGGCACTTCAGATATGATGGCTAAGTGCTATACACAGCAAGATTCCCAGCTCTGATGTACATCATATGGTGGGTTACTGGCTGTACTTTTGGTGACCAGTGTTTTCAATAGACATTTTTCGAAGAAATATGCAAGGTGTATTTGCTAGTGAAATGACTCTTAATTTTGTTTCATTGATCCTGGACAAATACATTTAAGGGATTTGAAACTCCTATATGATTTTGTATCGGCTACTAAATTAACCAGAATACATCAAAATACCAACAAAATGTATATTTTAAGATATACCATGGCGTATGCATACCATTTAAAGGGACAGGAGGAGATTTTTTTGAGGATACAAATTTCTCTAAATTTGCACTTGTTCGGTGTTTGTATAACCGTCAACCGAGACGTTTTCTAAGAGTTTAATTGGACTAACAAGTTGAAAGAGAAAACCAAAAACTATAATTTGAACTTGCTTGCTATCATAATCTCCCATAAAAAAGCATGCTTTGATTTTCGGTCATGCACAACAGAAACGGCAAAATCATCTTATAGAGCAGGAGCAAATATCTAGGGTCCTTATTTAGGGAGTTTGTTCATGCCCGACTACATCTAAGGTTTGACACCTTTAGTAGTTTATTATGGACCCTCTACATTAATGCAAGGTAGTTAGTGGTGTCAAATGTTGGTGGTGTCACACATTGTGGTGTCACTTTTCAATAGGGGCCAATTTAAGTTTGCACAGGGGTCAAACTTTTAAATTACTCCAATCATGTTGAAATGTATGTCATATTGTCCGTCTAGTCACAATGATTCCAAAAATGTATAGTTTGTAGAATGTATGACCATTGGTTTTAGGGTTATTGGGTAAAATGGCTAAAAGTGCAAAAAGGTCAAACTCAATTTGTCAGGGGTCAACATTGAAAATTACTCTGATTATATTTTAAATGCTTGCAAATTATTGCTTGAGGAATGAGGACTCCCAAAAAGTATAGTTTTGATTATGTTAAATGTTTACTTACCGAGATAAAGGTCAAAGAAGGTCAATGCCAATTGGATTAGTTGCCCCATGACCTATTTTGCCACATAGCATGATAACTCCTGCAGTGCAGATGCTACAAACTATTCCTATTTTGACACATAAGCTAGATGAACAATTTGTTTCATTTTTACCAAAATTGGGCAAATTCTGATTTTGACCCCTGTACAAATGGAAATTGACCTTTTTGGCACTTTTTAGCCATTTTTACCCAATTAATAACTCTAAAACCAATGGTCATAGGATGGTACAAACTATACATTTTTCATCCTCATGACTAGACGGACAATATGGCATACAGTTTCAACACGATGGATTAATTTAAAAGTTTGACCCCTGGTCCAACTTAAATTGAACCCCTATTGAAAAAGTGACACCACAATTTGACCACGAACTACCTTGCATTGAATTTAGAGGGTCTATACTACTACCAAAGGTGTCAGCTTAGATGTAGTGGGAAATGAACGATGATGTTTGACCAAGTCCTTGCTCTCGCTTTATTAATATCTTATAAACATAAAGGCGGCGTATCGGCTTATTCACTTCAGGTGTGATCTAAATACTTGGTAAGTATTCCAAACCTATAAAAAAAAAATTGGGTTGCTTCTTTCTGGATATATCCTCATGTCTCTTTAACCTATGACACTCAAAAGTGAATAATCACCATTGCATTGTTAAGTTTTTCTAATCATATTTAAATCATATATAGAATAATTGTTTTCTTTGCCTTTGAATTTTTGTACAAATGGTCTCTGTATATAAAAAGCTTTAAATCAAAGTGTTTAAGTGTGCATTTTGTATCAACTTATAGGGACAACCCTTAGATGGAGAGGGGGGCCCCCCAGGGGAGGATTTTTTTAAAGAAAGGGGCTTTGGTCAGATAGGAGGGGGAATTTGGTCCTCTCAGTTCCCATGATAAAACCCTGAGGTATATTACAGTACCAACAACATCCTTCTTTTGGTCCTTTTAGGTAAATACCCTAGCAAGTACAAAAAAAAAAAAAAAAAAGAGGAATCTACTGTGGTATATAAATATGAATGGTCAATCAAATCTGGTTATCAATCCATCTTGTTTTTGCTTGAATATAAAGTGACCATAATCACATGAGTTACAATATGCTCATCCACCAAGACACAGTTCGCAGTTGTAACTTGTACATGCATTTGACATGAACTGACCTTGTATCCTATATCATACCCCAAAACCAGGGTATATTTTCTAAATACACTGGTGAATGGAAGGTACTGAACTGTGCCAAGGAAGTGAGATTTTAGCTAGCTCATAGGGATGATACAACCCATGTACTTTACTTGACTTTGTTGACTTTCTTAAGACTCTCCGCTGCTCTGCATCTGTCTTCTTTAATTTCCGTTTATATAATGGAAGATTTGTCCTGACCCTATACAAATCTTTGAATAAGCCCCAGCCAGCTTAGATGCCAAACTCTGAAATACAAGTAGAGTCCACAATACAAGCTATTAGTAATGTTTACCATGACTGATAAACAGGCAGGTCTTATCTTCAGCTTGTTCCACTGCAGTGGCGGCGCCAGACCTTTTTTCGGGGGGGGGGAATTGAGAGGGGGCAAACTCAATTTGGGGGGGGGGAATATCAAAATTTTGGAGATTTTAAAACAATTTTTTTGGTCCCAAATCACTATTTTTGCCAAAAATCCATTCTTTCGGCTGGGGGGGTAAGAAACTAGGGGCAAACTAGGCGATGAAGAAAAAAAATTTAGGGGGAAAATGGCCCCTTATTC
Organism: Ophioderma brevispina; assembly: GCA_023653785.1. NCBI lineage: Eukaryota > Metazoa > Echinodermata > Ophiuroidea > Amphilepidida > Ophiodermatidae > Ophioderma > Ophioderma brevispina. The sequence goes on from JAMKCH010001414.1 coordinate 61,541, forward strand.
CCCCCCAATAAGGCTTGTATTGTGATATTGCAATCAAAGAGCTGATATAGGTTGTTCGCTTAGCCAGCTGCAACCTCGACAATGCAATATGATTAATGACGCTTGCCTGACTGGCATCATAATAATATTGGCAATCGGAGCAAAAGGAAGAAGAAGATTTCCACCTTTAGTGGACATAGATGGCCAAGTCTGAAATCTGAAGACCAAATTCTGCGCACATTTGGGTATTTCACAGACACAGCTTCTGATTATGTGTGGAAAAAATCTGTGTCCGCTGCAAAACAGGCTTGATATATTCTTTGATTCTTACCATGCCAATCTGCGATAGACTAGAGCGAAACCAATGTTTTAGTCAAGCTACCAATTACATTGATTAACTCATCATAGACTCACTTTTTTGGTATGTCTAATGGTCACCATGGCTGTGGAGTAGCTTAGGGCACATCTCATGCATACGGGGTCCCACCCAGCCAATGGACTAGGAAGAAAACAACAGCTTTCGAAGATGTGAATCTCCATTCAATTATGCGTTCAAGTGTCCCTACGGACAGAAATGACTATTCCTGAGCGAGATGTCCTGTGTAACAATTTAACAAAATACTAAACATGAATTGATCCATGTTTGTACTTGGAACATTGTCAATTAAAATGTCAAATGTTTGACAGGCACAAATAAATGACCCAAGTGACCTTTGACCTTAATGCATGTCACTGTTATATCCTCTTGTAAGCAGAGTAAGTATGTAATTCATGTTTGCAGTAGCTATGAAGTCATGTTCTATTTAGTTTTAAAAAAAGTGACAGTCACAAATTACTAACCTTAAAGTGACAGGAGGATATTTTTTTGGGAATATGAATTTCTCAAAAATTGTATTTGACCTGTTGTAGACCACCTACCGAGAATGTTTTGAAGGTGTATTGGAAAAACGAGTACAAAAGAAAACCGCAAACTTTGTTTTGAACTAGTCGGCTTTCATAATAGAAAATACTAAATCATCATCTTATTACATAAAGACAGCGTTTTCGGCTTATTTACTTCAGGTGTGATCTAATACATTGGTAAGCATTCCAAATATGCAAAAAACCAGGGTTCCAAAAATTTTTTTTTGGGGGGGGGTTCTTTCTGGAAATGTCCTCAAGTCTCTTTAAGAGACTTTTAATGTCTTTTACATTCAACATGTGTCCCCTATTATTTAACTCTTGAAAAATATATTTAATCAAACCAAATATGAATTTTAATCTGTTTGCACTATGAAACTGAATTAGAAAGTGTCAACTGAAAATGTCAACTAATTGTTTGATAGACACAAAGAATATGCAGCCATTATCTCTGATTAAAATTGGATAATCTTAAAAGGTACATCTTCTGTATTTTATATGAAAAATACATTGTTCTGTGTAAAGCTTGTGTTGCCTGCTATCACGGTTTGCCAATGGTAGTCGCAGTTTGGTTATGTGAGTTCACAGAGGGGTCATCAGAGGTCAACCTATTGACACCTCATGAGCCTTGGGCCAGTGGTTCTTCTGGCCAAGTATAAAGTTAATTAATTGGTAAATACATGTGAGAAATGATCAATTGTTAACCTTTGTTTTAACCGTTTTAATGAAATTGGGTCAAAGGTCACATAGGGTCATCAAAGGTCAATCTGTGTACATCCCACATTAAGTCTTGGCCAGTGGTTCTTTTTGAGTAACTTTGGTGGCTGTAACATCTTATGTGCCAAAGAAATGTTTTATAGATTTAAAATGCGATTAAAGTTCACATGGGGGTCATCAAATGTCACTTTGTTTAAACCACATGAGTCTTGGGCCAGTGCTTCCTCTGACCAAGTATGGATTTAATCAGTTAATGAGTATGTAAGAAATGACTAATTGTTAACATTTGTTTACGGCCTCAGCCCACAGCAGAAAAAGCTATCCCTATGTGTCTTCCTGCTAAAGTAGGTGACCTAAAAATAGAAAATGATGTAAATGTAACAGGCAGTGATGGGCCATGTGGAAGAAAAGAGGATTACGTAAGTTTTCCTCTGAATATGGACCCAGGGTAAAGAATAAACAAAACTAACTCTGTAGTGCACCTTTAATTCCTAGTTTCAAATGCAAGGCAATTTATCATTCATCACACTATAGTCTTACCCCCACTCACATTAGACTATTGCTCAAATTCAACCCTGCCTCAATTTGTCCAAATTAGTTGAGAAGCATTAGCACGAATAAATTTGTGTCGGGTGAGTTTAACACAACACCAAACTAAGTGAATTTCAAAGTGGCAATAATGCAGCAACAGAACCGAAATGAAGTGGAAACGGATCATTCACTATGCATCAATACAATATAATTCAATTCAATGATATTTAACGCAAGCAAAAATTGGCCTTCAATGGCTAATAAGACACTGTTTGCACTTGGTGAAAGTCATCACTCAATTTAATAAGGTCATAATAGAATTGGTATCAAACTTAAGCATAAACACGTACTGGTACAGCCACTCTTTGAATGCAACTTGGAAATGACTGCATCAATATCAATTTTGGTTATGTGTCTTTTTTTTTGTTGTTGCTGAATTATTAGCAAATTAATTTTTATGGTCACAAGGGCTGTCCACATTAATTAATTGCATTTATGACTTTTTTAGCAAATGCAACATTCTAAAACAATTGCCCCAAACTACCCATTTCCATAGCAACCAATATAGGCATGTCCATTTCAGCTACTTATTTGAAACTATCATCGAGCTTTTCAATACACATTATATTCAATATACATTATCATCAAAACTTTATGTTGCAAGAAACAACTAGAATTTCGCGGTTCTCGGCTTTCGCGCTCGCTATATTCAAAGAATATAAGCTGTGGGCCGCCCCATGACCTTTGACCCTGGCACATGACCTTTGACCTCATCAACATATGAGGGATCGCATGGTGCACCTATGACACGAGTTTGGTTCCAATTGAACTTCAACTTTTCAATTTAGGTCAATTTTTCATTTTTAGCCCATTTTTCAATTTGACCTCACATGACCTTTGACCACGGCACATGACCTTTGACTCATCAACATATGAGGGATCCCATGGTGCACCTATGACAGAAGTTTGGTTCCAATTGAACTTCAACTTTTCAATTGAAAAAAGGAAAAAACATAAAAAAAAACCTTAACAATTTAGTGACACACACATACATACATCCACACACACATACACACGCACAACGGATTGCTAAGTGGTCCTGCCAGCTATAGCTGGCGGCCCACAAAAAATTGCTATTTTTGTCCCAAAAGGGGCTGCCATTGAAAAGCCATGAGGTGTGGGGTAACTCCGAACGATGTCATTTTTTGGTTTCGATCATAATTTCTTTTTTATTAGGTTTGAGTTGAGAAAATCATGATGGTTAGAGTTTTGCTTATATACATGTTTTATTGATATTGTTATCTTTACCAAACCTTGGACTTATTGGCTTCAATGGAATGGTGTTTAGGATTAACCGACTTAACTCCTATAACTGAAAAGATATATTTAAACAGTTCAAATGTTCAAGTAATTTTCTTGCAAAGTTGTAACACTCATTATGAGAGGTTTCCACAGGGTCTATGGGAATTCGCAAGCCACTGCCCTATGAGGTCAATATTTCGAAAATGCAGATCGTGAGAATGAGTATTTTGGCCATAATATGACCGTACAAGATGTAGGAGTAATTTGCAATTAGTTTCATTAAAATCGGACTGACTGTTTTGAAAATTTTACCCCACAATGACCTTGAACAATTTTTTGCCTGTATGCCTAAAACTAATGTTCAAAAGTTAGACAAACCATACATTTTATTATTCAGGGTGACCAGAAGTATACCATAGTCAATGATTTAGCTCAATTGAATCATTTAAAATGTTTACCCCTGTATAAAGCTTACCCCCTTATTTTTCAATTAGCATTTGCAATTAGTTTTATTAAAATTGGACTGACTGGTTTGAAAATTTTACCCCACGATGACCTTGAACAATTGTTGGCCTGTATGCCTTAGACAAACTATACATTTTCTTATTCAGTGTGACTAGAAGGATAGCTCATGATTTAGCTCAATTGAATCATCTAAAATTTTTACCCCTATAAAGTTTACCCCCTTATTTTTCAATTAGCACAAGGAGGGACTCTTGGGGCCTGATATGTTGTTCCTTGCAACATTAGGAAACTATCCTGAAAGAAAATCAGCTATGGCTTATTTATTTCTCCCTTTTGACTATACAAACCTAAAGTTCCTGGACTACATTTATAGACACAAAATTCAAAATTTTACAAAAATTCTTGCAGTGGAAATGATTACACATAAATCCAATATTTAGCCAATGATATAACTAGACCCAATGGTAGATACAGAACCTCTATGAAGAGAATATTGTACATAGAGTACTGTATAAAATTATTATTGGTCAACCAAAATGGCGCACATTTTCACTCATAACATCCAAACATCCTTTAGCTGTAAGAGTCCACATGGTGAATGACAAAATAGTAGCTTTCTTCTAATGCCAAAATGTTGATCATGCACTTCTGGTAAAATCTGGGGCTCTGAGGACGGGGCTATTAGCAATCAGACCATGGCCCTTTAAAGCATCAATCGGTAGATATGTAGATGATATCTTACATCACTTTAAGTTGCATCTAAGATGTGTCATTTTAATTTTTATCTACACATGTGCAGATTTGTAATACTGTAACCACTCAGGTATAAACCACCTCAGATTTAAGCCCACCCCCCATTTTCAAATAAAATGCAGGCATGCGGGTATAGGCCCATGTGGTAATTTTGCACTATTTCTATGTTATGCACACCATATCCAGGGGTCTTTAGCTGTTTGTGTTGCTATTTTGAGTGTGAGAGGATTGGGAGAATTTCCATTTAGCAGTGGTTATGTTTGATGCCGGAGTTTGATGCCTTGTTTTGACAAGTTTGAGTTTGCCAATGAGTTGAAAATAAACTACTTTGGACCTATCAAAGTAATGCAAAAAGGGGTGGCTTGCTTGCATTGTTTAGAGGAACAATATTTGCAACTGGAAAATAAAACATTTAACTTTTATTTCTGATATTTATGTGCTACAAATAGCATGCAGGCTGAGCCTTACTTGAGTGAATAATATGCTCTTAAAACATTTACTGGATTTTTGATCTGATATTTTCTCCCGAGTTCTAGCCCCTCCCCGGGTAAAAGCCCACCCCTCGTTTTGAGTAAAATCTTCCATTTAGGGGGTGGGCTTATACCTGAATGGCTACAGTACTTCGGGGAAAATACTACTTTTGGGTGTTCCATTTGCTAGCTATAAGCCACACAAGTTGTCTAGATCACAGTGAAATATGGAAATTTACTCAACCCTTCAAGCATTACGGTTTCTCAAGTTACACTTAAGGGTGATAGAGGGTCCTTCCAGTACGCACACCTATTTGCAGCTGCGCATCGTTTAGCGTGAATACTTACGCACTCGCTATATGTGCGTCGAACACAGGCTTGAGATGCGTGTAACGCTAGCGCGTGGTTTCATGTAGTTTTGCATTCGTTCCTGCAGTTTTGCATTCTTGTTTGGATTATATCGTGTGCTTTTTTTTTTTTTTCACCGTGCTTTTCGGGTAATTTTACAAAAAAATCGCTTTAATAAAATTAATACCAAGAGGTATCTTTTTACCCCACTTAAAAACCCAACATTTCGGAGAACCAGGAGAAATCGGAGGAAAGTGTAAGCGCATTTTCAATTGAGGGTCGTTGAATTTTTTATTTTCAAGAGCTCATTCAGTAATTGAAAAAAGTATCTTCCCTATATACAAGACTTGCAGGGTCGTGAATAGCGAACCTTCGGAATAATGAACCTTAGAATATGAGGACCCCGCAATGAACATGATAAATTATATAATACTTTGAAGCCGCGATGGCATGCACGATTTCACTATTTATTATGAGATAACATTTTTCATTTCCACATTTTAGAAAACCCAACTGGGATAACAAACAAAATTGTCACATCAGACTAAGTTTTCTCTGTTTTTGGTGGTGATAACACCAATCAAATTGTTTGGCAACCTTTAACATATAGGCCTAACACTAAAACTAACCCTAATCCTTGAAACGTAAAAACTTGATCTTATCATAAATTGTCTGCTATAAATCAATTGTTTCATTAAAAAGTTTGGAATAGCGAACCTTTTGAAATTCGAAAAATGGAACACGCGGCTCGGTAATGGTTTCAGAATAGCGAACCTTTTAGCTTGGAATAGCGAGTCTTTCTTTAAACTCGGCCTCGGAATATCAAACCTTAGTACATCATATTCGGAAAAGCGGATCATTTTACATACACATTTCGAATAGAAACCCGTTCCAATTATCGGACGGGACTAGTGAACCATAAATCTATATTAACGTGAAATAAAGAACTCAAACGTGTGGGTAATTAATATAACATGAAGATTTTTTTTTCAAATCCTGGTAATGCTAATGCGAAATGCGGTTTTTCTTCTTTTTTAATGCATTTTTGCCCCATTTTTTTTCAATTTTTAATTTTTTTTCTGAAATTTTTTACAAAAAAATTAAAAGTGAGTAAAACCTAAAAAAAAAAAAAATATGCGGTCAAAAAAAAAAAAAAAAAAAAAAAATTTTGGTGGTGATAACACCAATCAAATTGTTTGGCAACCTTTAACATATAGGCCTAACACTAAAACTAACCCTAATCCTTGAAACGTAAAAACTTGATCTTATCATAAATTGTCTGCTATAAATCAATTGTTTCATTAAAAAGTTTGGAATAGCGAACCTTTTGAAATTCGAAAAATGGAACACGCGGCTCGGTAATGGTTTCAGAATAGCGAACCTTTTAGCTTGGAATAGCGAGTCTTTCTTTAAACTCGGCCTCGGAATATCAAACCTTAGTACATCATATTCGGAAAAGCGGATCATTTTACATACACATTTCGAATAGAAACCCGTTCCAATTATCGGACGGGACTAGTGAGGACTAGTGAACCATAAATCTATATTAACGTGAAATAAAGAAGCTCAAACGTGTGGGTAATTAATATAACATGAAGATTTTTTTTTCAAATCCTGGTAATGCTAATGCGAAATGTGGTTTTTCTTCTTTTTTAATGCATTTTTGCCCCATTTTTTTTCAATTTTTCGGCCGCTTCGCGGCCAAATTTCATTTTTTTTCTGAAATTTTTTACAAAAAAATTAAAAGTGAGTAAAACCTAAAAAAAAAAAAAATATGCGGTCAAAAACCAATTTTAAATATAATGCGCGCGATCTTCTGAGACAAACTTGTTTTTTTTTGCCTTACAATTACACAAATATATATATTTTGGAACATGTTTCTAAACTTTCTTGAAGGGTAATTTTGTTATATTCTGAAGTTTATGTCACTTATAGTGTTCCATTTTAAGGAGTGAAATCACTTGTGTAGATTATAAAACTGCGATACCGTAAATTCTATCATAGTCACTGTTTGATGGGTTATGATGCGTGTATACCTGGCGCTAGTTTTGGTGCGTAGGTACGCGAAGAGCGCTGCGCCCACAACAGTTAACCAAGACGCACTAAAATGAGAAAAGGTGTATTTTTTGGTACATTTTGACAGTTTAAAAGATTTGAACAAAAGCTAAGTTTGGTGACCCCCTTTTTTATTGATGCGCCTTAAAGATCTGGCATATGACTTTAACATAATTTAAAAAATAAAAAATCTGGCCATCAGAAGTTTATTTTTTATGAAGGAAATGGCGTCTTTTTCTTATTTTCCCATAGAGCTCTGTACAATTTTTCCCGAAAAATGTGATTTTTGAACACGTCATACCTCAAAAACTAAGTCGGTGACCCCCATTTTTTATTTCAGATTTTTCATTTACACCGATTGAAATACCATATATCTGAAAATAAAGAAAATCTGGCCGTTAGCTTTATGATCCTCTATCACCCTTAATAAGCAGAAAGGCTAGGCATACAAAAAAAATCAAATCCCTTATTGGGGCCCAAGCTGTCAATTGCACACACAGTATTACACACAAATTGGCAAAATTTGAAGATTTGTGTATATGTCCATGGGATTACACAAGGAGGTTTATCCCAATAAATTGTATCTATCACATCTCAACAATTTGGCTTCTCGTTTACCTCCCATGATACATTTTAAAAGCTTAAAGGGGCATTTTGTGATCCACAGCCCCATTCCCCGACTTATCTTAAACATGTTGAGATTCTTATATCACCGGATCCATTGGCATAAGTATATAGTATGTGTGCCAAATCGTACGTGATTATTCAATCTATTCTAGAGGAAATTCACAATTTTGTATTTCTGTTCATTAACGGACAGAAATTACAACACAGTAGCCTATGGGGCAGTGTAATATGAATATTCACTCATAACATCAAAATGCACCGTCACAATTAACTCAACCTTTGGATATAACCATATCTTGAGGATATCTTATGAACCATAAACAAAATTAATGTGCTGGGATCACGAAATGCACCTTTAAGTTTCACACATCCTAACCAGTTTTTAAGTCCAATCCTTCCTGAATAAATAACCAGCCATGTTTCTGTCAGTAACAAATATCCACGTCAGTCTCCTGGTAAACGATGCAATAACTGCATTTGGTACATCAGAAACTCCCACCTGAATTTGGAACAGACTAATATATTCAAGCAATAATGTCAGTTTCCAGAGAGAAAGGGAAGGCCAATTTGTAAATCTTAAACTCAATATGCATTTCACGCCTGCAGCAAGATCAGCACATTAGTGCGGCAACTCGCCCCTCGAGTCCAACAACAGGGGAAAATACAGCTGTTGATACGTCAGGCATTGCTAAGCCGAACACATTACACCACTTAGTGAACATCACCTGAAACACTTTAGCAATGTTCAAATATTAAAAACATTAAGCACCTTAAAAAAACGGAGGAAATCTTTCCGATCTTATTTCCGCATTTTAATGGAGGCAATTAAAGCGTCGGTAGGGAGGGGTGTGATGAATTGCTCCGGCAAACGCACAAAGACACTCAAAGCCTACGCATAACCTAGAGCAAGATGCGAAGTCGATAAAAACATGAGATGGATACGAGGAGACAGATGATGAGGATAGAAATTGACTGATTTGCTATGTATTGAATGGAATAACACATTGCTAGGTATCTTGGCATGGTTGCACATTGGCAGCTATTGAATGGGAAAGAGGCACAGATAGAGATATCACTGTATCGACTGTACCTTTACAGTATCATAGTATCATATACCATGGGTCATTACATATGAATACAGGAAACTCTATCCTCTTTAATGAAAAACCAATGCACAGAGCTAGATTAACCCTGACAATGCTACACTACACTGGAATAGCAATTTCAGCATGCTCTGCTATCACCCAAAGCTTAATTACAGTACAGTATAGTATTAGCACAAGTATTCACCAAGATGACTATGGCATTTTTTAACCAATGTGAAGGGGTTGACCCTCTCAAATGTAATCAAAGTTGCCTGCGATTTTGTTGCTTCCAGAATTGCTGTCTGCAGTCCCCTTCAATACTTCTAACTATGAGTTACCCATCTCCCTTAATTAATTAAGATCTGGAATAATAGTTATCCTTAATTGAGTTGCAATCAGACCTTAGCATCACATCTGGGTATAACCTTTGTTTGCATATGGCCATATTTGGAAAGTCCTTATGCATATTTATGAAGGCAAATGAGTATTTGTGTTCATTACATTTAGTAAAAACAACAACAGCAGCAACTACAACTCATGCCACATACTGGCACTCTGTCTCTAATAGCTCTTTTCTTAAGTAAAATTGACAGGGGTCATCGAGAGATTTTTTGTGCAATAGGAATGTAGTTATCTTTTTAGGAGGTATGTTTTCTTCTGTTGATTTTTTTTTTTTTTGCATATTACAGAAAAATTGGCTGATTAGACAATGGAACATTGCGAAAATGCAATACTGATAACATAACACGTGTGACACATATTTTTATGTGTGTATGTTTGCATATCAATAATGTTGATGCGCGAGTGTTTGTGCAACATCAACAACGACAGAGGTATGAGAAAAATCGGTTACAGTCTTGGGTCATTCAGTAATACACACAATTTGATATTTCCTTTATATTTCTATGCCCAAGGCCCATATGGGATATGCACAGATTTGGGTCAATGGTCACATAGGTTGGTCAAAGGTCACATAGGCCAGTCAAAGGTCACATAGGCTGGTCAAAGGTCACATGGACTGATTAAAGGGGCATTCTTTGAAAATGTTCAAAATGCCACTAGTGCCAACTGCTTGGCCCACTTTCAACCAGACCTGGTAAGTAGAATCACTGACCCAAGCTTCATATGGGTTATACACAGATTGGGCTCAAATGTCACATGTACCGATTAAAGAGGTATTCTTGAAAATCAATATGTTTTTCTCCTGTATATCAATGGCATTGATGATAAACATGCAAACATTGCAACAAACCCCTTTTTCTCTCACTCCACCAGCTTGGCACAATGGCTTGGTCAGCCTGGCAAAAATCATCTAAGAGTCTGACACCTTCAGCAACATATTTCTCAACTCTACTCCAAGATCATTGCTTTCATCTCATCAATTCTCACTTGTAAAACATACTCTTACTCTGGCTGTACACATGTATGCTTTGCCACTTACTGCTGTAGTGTACATTTCCATTCAGAACCAGAAGTATCATGTTCAGATGTGTCTGATACAACAACACTTAGAGGCACTCAAAAAGGATAAGTGCCTATTAGGACTTCTAACATATGGTTTATGAGTAGCAGAAAGATTACTAAAAGAGGTGCTCCATTGGTGACATATCATTGTAGTACAGATGTTTAAGTTTTTACTGATTATGTTTCTGATATTAAGTAGTCCTGAATTTTCTTCTGGTTTTCATAAAATTTTGACCTTTTGTCATTTTCCAACAGGTGCAGACTGAGAATTGTTACCCGCTCGGTAGATTGAAAGAGAAGTGGCTTATTGAGCCACAAAAAAAGTTGCCTTCATCCGGCCTTATAATTTGGAGCTCAAGAGGCCCCAAAATGGCCTAAACCAAGTGGTCCACCAGGAAAATTTCCTGCAACCAAATGATCAGTCTGCCTATGTTTTCCAATCCAACACTTCAATAATTTACAGTATTTTTTAAGATGCAAACAACAATATAATTATTATTAAGATCAAAAGTCTATGCATGAGACTTTCAACTGAGTAATTACAGTACTAATTTTGACCCCACTCCCACTAGAATTTTGGCCTAAATATGGTCAAATTAATGTAAATTAGGATATTTTTGCATGTTTGATCCCATTAAGCAATTACTGGAGCAAGTTACCAGTATAACTTCAAATTTTGCTCCATCTGACTTGATTGCCTTGGTACGCCACTGGGTAAAAACCAACACCTAATGACCCTAGCTAGTGCAGTGGTGTGGAAACAATTTCCAATCATTACTGTCATGACCTGAGTGTGTTTTGACACCACTTAAAGAAAATCCAATTGGCTGCATATGTTTTTAGAGTTTAGGGCTTCTCACTTGCACTTAAACAGTTCTAATCTAATTTGTATGGATTAAGAAGAGCTAGCCATCTTTTTCTTGCTAAGATCATGATAGAATTTAACCTAAAGAGATTATTTGCATCAACAACTTCAGGCTGAAATCTAATAAAGAAGAGCAAAATTTGAAGGTGCAACCTTGACATAGAGTTTATACAAGAGTAACAGAAGAAATTGCAAGTGCTTGCTGTATTTGACCTTACTTGGATGCTCTTGGTACATTTCAATGTCATAAAACATGCTCTATTGGTAGTTGAAGAGATTTTAGATTTAGGAATTGGGATATTGTGACAGTGGTGCAATTTCCTTTTCAAACAGTTGTCAGTTTTTAGCTTATGTGTACATTCCAACTTTGAGTAACCACTGCATGTTTAACTCCAAATAGAGTCATTTGACAAGAGTTAAAGATGCTATTTGCCTCACAAAATGGACATGGTACAATGCTGTTTAATGCTGAATATTATCGCCTTTCCTCCTCTTCTTTCCTCCTTCTCCTGTCCCCTTTTTTCTTGTTATATTTGGAAAGTGCAAAATGACAGTCCTTGTCTGCCTAAACTTATTTACTATAATAGTGGCATGTATGGCATATATTCCCATGGATGTACTTATTACAAGTTCAGTATGAAATTTGCAGGAATAAGGAGAAAATATTCATTTCTTATGAGTAGCTTCTGTGCATCGCTTGCAAGAACAAAAATATTCCCAATTCCAAAGTGGGAAAGAAGATTGATGTTTCGTTTCATTAAAAAAAGAGATATTTGATATACGAAAAGGTTATTTTAAGTCTTCAACTATTTATAAAACGTTGGAATCTTAATCCCTTAGGAGACCTATTTGAGGATGTAACTTATATATAATTAAATTGTGAGTGGTTTACATTTAGTAGTTGGCCAAAAATCAGTCCTTTTTAACTATATACATTTTGTGGGTGGTTACATATCCTCAATACTGTAAGTGTTACGAATACTAGCCTCATTCATGGAATTATGCTTGTTAACCCCATTTGATGTTGGGCAATTGTTGTGTCACTATTCCTTTAGCTAAAATTTTGAAGATTACCAAGAGTACCTGATCAAGAGTGATTAACATCCAATTCATTACTAATCGTTAACAGAGTCTCATGTTTCCTCTAGTGCAAAACACGATATCTACTTTTTGTATAACTCCAAAAAGTTGTCTTAACCACTCAACATTTTCAGTTTATATTTTCAATAACGTCTTCCTAATTGGATTATAATAGCTAATATAATTGATAGCAATATATTCTTTACCTTATTCGTGGTGCAACGACTAAGGTCCTGTAGTCCAGTCCTTTCTTTCTTTCATCTTCTTCTTCTTTCCAATGCTCCTTACAATTACTACTAGTACCAACCGGTGACCCCATATAAACCAAAGTTGGTCAGAAGAACGCACGGACCCAAGCTTTAGAGGGGGTGTAACAGATTGGGGTCAAGGTTCACCTAACCGAGTAGCCGCATTTTTGGTAAAAACTTCAAACCTACTTTTCCTAACAAAAACAAGCTATAGATTTCCAATTCTGTTCACAAAAGAAAAATCCTTAGACCATCCTTCCATATAGGATGTCCACAGATAAACGATCGGAGTTCATTAACATTCAAAATGGCTGGCCATACGTTAATTAATATGCAAAAATGCTATATCTCAAAAACGATAAGATGGATAGTTGATGTCTGTGCAATAGTTGGGATAGTGTCGAGAGGATCATTATGACAAAATATTGGCTCCAAGGGTCTCTGTAAGATATGCAATGAGCTAATTAATATGCAAAACACTATAACTCATTAACCAAATTAGGTATAAATTTCATATTTGGTCCAAGAACACTGGATACAGCCTCTAATCCGTGCTCAACAACATGGGTCCAAGGTCAAATGGGGTCAATCTGTGGGTCATATCTGAAAGAAGCTTAATGGACTAATCTAATTTGCCCATCGTGATGCATCGATGAATTCTGAAAAAGAGTCCACAGTGACCCACTCTGTTGACCCATCGTTTAGGAGTCAAAAGGTCAAAATATGTCAAATAATCAAAATTGCCTATATGCAAAAATTCACCCATATACCAACTTTTATTGGATTATGAAGAGGAAATACAAGTCTACAGTGACCCTGTTATATGGCCAATGGTTAAGGTTCAAAGGTCAAATTACCAAGGCAAAAGTTCCACCACGACTAAGGTTCGTGCTCTTTGAGTACACCAAAAGGTCTCTAGTTACCTTTCTGAACCAGTTCTGAAAGAAACTTATATTTTATCTTGAAATTTAAGACAACTTTCAGTGCTTCACCCGAAAGTGTCAAAAGTGCATAATTAAGGAGGCATCACAAATAGGTTTGAAACTGGGAGCAAAAATCTGTAAGTAGGTAAAATTAGACTGGCCAGAAAAAATTGAATCCCATCTATTGAAATTATGCAAATGCACTCATAATCTGCATAGCCCTGGCAGCGAAAGTATAAGCATTATACCTCATGCTCTATCACCTTACCAAATAGTAGTTAATCGGCTGTGAATTGAAGGTGGTAGCGTGGATTAATCCATTTATTTTATGAAGATATAAAATGAGAGTATTAATAGTCATGAGTCATAATATCATAGCTAGTTAATCAGCTTTGACTTGGGGGTGGTAGAATGGATTAATCACATTAAAGTGAAGATATACAAATGAGATCATTAATTTTTACAAGTCATTAATATTCATAATCTGCCAGAAAATATACAGAACCAGAGTTCATCAGGCTATATATCACCGTATTTTTGAAGTTCATTGGCTAATAGGTTTAGATGGTTGAGTGCATTAATGAAGTATCTTCTCCCCACAGACAACTAGCTAATTACAATCAATTTGTATTATTATAAGAGCCTTCCACAATACGTTGTTGTGTAGGTGGGGCAAAATATAACCTGTAAAAATATTATTACACCTCCATAAATGGCCATTTTTTTACTGGATTAAATTTCTAGTTTTTGTTTTCCTTCTATGCACTGGGATTATATTGATGTATTTTCAGTCTCTAATTTTCACTGTATTTTGATTTTGATGCCATGCATTTTATTTTTTTGTCATTTTTTCACTGTGGTCTTTTAGATATGGTATAAAAACCCATTGTGTGTATGTATGTATGTACAGGCTGTCCCAAAAAAGTTGCCCCCACTAATAGATGAAATGATTTTTTTTCTGCAAAACAAAGACAAATAACTAAAAATGTTTTAATAACATAAAAGAATAATTCTCCTCACATATTTCTTCAGGCTTCTTTTAAATGGGCAAGTGATGGGGAGCAAATTTTTGGGGACACCCTGTATGTAATGAATCAAGTAGTTGGAGCAGTATAATGACAACGCATGCCAGTATTACATTCACTATTATTTACTGCACTCTCAATCACACTCCAGAGGGTGTTTTGAACCAATCCCATAATGCATTGCAATTTGCCTATACTGCACTGTACAAAACTCATATCAGTACTTTGGGATGAAAAGTGTACAAGAAGCTAGAGGACCACAAAACATATATGATCATGCTAAAAATTCCCTAAGTACTAACACTTAGGTGGCGAAAATGAGTGTAAAAGTCAAGGTTTTCATGTGTTAAGAATATGATTTTGGTGGGATCACATGACCCTATTGGGGTGAAATTTCCCAAAACTGGTGGCATTGTGGGATTGACTCAATACACCCTCTGATCACACTCTCAATCAAACAGCAGTAGCAGTGTCACTATAACTGGGATGTACATCCCATGGCTGCTATTTCTTTTAGTCAGATTGCTGGATTTTTGGAGAATGGAATGGTCAAATTTGGAACAAAGAAAGATGTGATGATTGTAGAAACAATCGTTTCTGCAAAGAATAAAACTAGGTCCAGGCCTATACGACGATTTTCACACTGAACCTGCAAGCATCTCTCATGATATTAATGTCCAATACTCATCTGCTGTTTCAGGGGTATTCCCATATAGAACAATACAAAGATATGCCAGCCAAATAGGCTATTTTTTTTAATCAAAAACATCCCTACCCATGAAGTTAAAGGCTGATTCAGAGATTTTGAAATATAATTTTTTGGTGAAATAATTAAAAATGGTCATCTAGAACTAAAGATATTCACATAAAATGCTTAATTCCAAAGTTAGAGATGAATTGGATTTGTAGTTTTCATGCAGTAAACATTTGTGTACAGTATAACAGTGCCATAGGATACCATGTATAACAAAAATTCCGGATTCGGAATTTTATGACAAAGTTTTGATTTTCTATATGAAGGACTTCGATATGAGCTTAGTTATTTCACACAGTGGTTAGTATATGGACAAGCTTTGTGTATATGCAAAAAAGCACTATTTTTTTGAAAAATGAGTGCACCCTCATCGGGAAATCTCTGAGTCGGCCTTTAAATTTGCAAAGAAAATTCCCATGCAGACATGGATACAGTTTTATGCTTAAATAGGCATTGGCCGATTACCCAGAGTGCACATCACCTGATGACATCACACAAATGCTAGTCTACAAGCATATTAATGGATGCGACAGCTAAAATTTCAAACCCAAAAGATGAATAAAAAAGTGCTTGAAACTATGCAGTGGTAATGTTACAAAATGTAGAGGATTCTTAACACACTGGTAATAGGTCAATTTCCAGCAGATATTAGTCACTTGCAGGCTCCTTCCTAGATTTGAATGTTTTTAGGAACACCATTGATACCTGCATAAGAAAAATACACTGCGGTCCCCGGACCACGAGTGTAGTCTGTCGTCGCGGTTTGTGAATGGGGCCAAAAGTCACATGAGGTCATAAAGGTCAAATAAGGTCACCAAAATGTCACCCGACCCTGCCCCCTCCTTTCCACCAAGTTACATCATCGTAGCCCTTACGGAACTCACACGGCATGCAATATATTAAGGGTTAACATTTTGGCCAGCCAAAGGTCACATGAGGTCACCAAGGTCACATGAGGTCACCAACATGTCACCCCACACAACCCCACACCACCCACCACCTCCATTTCACCAACCCAGATAGCCCTGCAATTGTGGTCCAATACTGGACCAATATTTATTATTTATTGGCCCTATATTGGCTTACAATATTGGATAATATATTTTGCTCATGGCCCAATATTGGCCATTATTATGTTTGAGCATCTTCCGTCCTATATTACTATACACATAAAAATGAGAGTATGAGTCATCAAATGCCATCAGAAAACCTGGGTGCCCAATTTTTTCACCACTTCGGACTCCAATCCCCTATCCATGCTATATAGGCTCTAACTGTAGATTAGGATTTCCACAATGCCAAATTTATTGGTCTCGCCATGAGTTGAAAAATATTGGGCTCGGTTTCGTCTTGCCCAATATTTTTTTTCAACTCACGGCTTGACCAATAAATTTGATTATTATGTTTTCAGAATCTACCGTCCTATTCATTTGTACACAACCAGTAAATCCAAGAATTTCACAAATTGGATCCAATTTAAGTCTCCCTACGACCCAACTTTAATAAAGTCGGATCCAAATCCGGGTCTTTTTTTACTGCATCAATCCCCATTTCCCGATAAACTGCTGTATTACGTACGTTTTTTTTTATTACCGATCGTATAAAACATGTGGTCCACAAGTACGTATCCAGACTATTTTTATCGACCAGGGTCTCTGCCAGGGATCACTGGATCGACCCTCGACCGTAAGCGATGGTCAAAATCTCACAATCGCCAACGACGTCATTTTGTTGATCGCATGGGGAACAAGTGAATGATTACGTCGTTGAAACATGATCCAAAATGGCTTGTTAGAACGGGTTTTCAAGACAACAGACCAGACAGGATATAAATGACGTGGTTCTGAACCTGGAGATTATTATAAAAGACGAGGGATGAATTTAGTATTCTGCCACCACTTAAAATTCGGCACCTTTAACATGCGGTTTATTCTGTTAACGTTGCCGAATTCATAGCCTGTGGCAGAATACTAAATTCTTTCCAAAGAGGACCTTTTGAACAAGTTTCAAGGGGGTTTCAAGCAAGGCAGATCAATTTTTGATGGGTATCACAAGCACTCTGGCCAGTCTCGGCAGTCTATACATCGGCACTGTGACTGTGTATTACATTACCGTAGCTAGCGTGGTGGATGAACTAGGAATTTGTCGATAAGTTGTGTATTTTGAAATCACAGTTAACAACATTTTTCATGTTTAGTACCATGCACATACATCATGATCACATCGCATCGCATCTCATGGCCATGACTTGCCATGATTCATGGCATATTGGATGGCAGGCATGGGGAGACTCTGCTGTTATTTGGTACGGTATGTGTTTAAGGCTGTCTTTGTCTCTTGAATTGATAAAGATTCTGAAAACATAATAATCATAAATTGGACCCATTCTTCGTCCAATGCAAAATTTATTGGTCTCGTCATGAGTTGAAAAATATTGGGCTCAGCTTCGCTTCGCCCGATATTTTTCAACTCATGACTCGACCAATAAATTTGTGCATTGGACTCAGTTGGATCCAATTTTATAAGAGTATTGGACTCAATGCATCCAATTTTATACCAATATTGAACCAATGATTGTAACCGGTTGTTGTGCCAATGATGGCCCTATGTTCTTTTACAACAATTAATTTAATTTATAAGCTGCTATTTTTAAATAAATTAATTAGATAATTTCGAGCTACTCACATAGTTAATATTTTTAATAAAACTGGTATAATATAGTATAATGTCATTGAAATAATGTGCTCTGTTTAAAACACCCATTGTTGAGACATATTAGTGTATTCATATATGTTTTTGACTGAGTTCTCGCCCTGCTATTTTTAAGCAATCAATTGCTTTTAAGTCAATAATGGGCCAATGTTATCCCAATAAATGGCTCTATATTGGCTGCTTGTCTTGGGTCAATATTCTTCACCAATACTGGACCAGTAAGGGGTGCCGATATGAAGCCGATGCCACAGCTGCCAATGGAAAACCATTATTGGTGCAATATGCAATAGCCACGTGTTACCGATGCTAAGATTACCAACGGAATACCATTACTGCCCTTGGAGAGCCAATAAAGGACCAATAAAGGCCACCCACATAATGTTGATGCCAAGATTATCGATGGGGAACCATTGTTGGGCCAATATATGCGTGATATGTGGGAAGTTACATCATCGTAGCCCTTACAGAACTCATATGGCATGCAATATATTAAGGGTTAACATTTTGACCACAGACACACAGATACAACCAGAGTAATCCCTATGTGCCTTCTGCAATTTTTGCAGACGACACAAAAATCAGACTGCTTTTGGTAAGAGCCGGGTAAAAATCTCAATCAGAGCCAATATAATTGCTGTCAGCCTAACCTTTTCAAACCTGATAGATTTTCCCAAATGCACCAAATGCAAGTCATTTGGGAAGCCATCTCAAAACCACAGACCTAAGACTAGGCTTGTTTGGACTCATTTGAATGCATTTTTATGTTGATTCCAAATATGGTCATGGTAATACATAAGTTTGAAAATTTTGAGAAAAATGAAAATTTTGACGTCTGAGTTATTGTAGTAATTTTGCAGGGCCCCATCCCACAGGGCTGATCATCACTGGTCAGCCATTTCTTCACAATGAATGATCTTAATAGCCAGGCTATAAAAAGACAAAAATAGAATAGTTTCTATTTGAACACAAACTGAATGTACCAGAAACTAGGCAACCACACCGAGAAAAAATATCAGATAAAATACCAATCAAAATACAGCAGGCAATAAATCCATGATTGCATCTTTCATGACATAACAATCATGTAAACATTGTCTATGTCTCCCTGCGCCGCGGCGGCAGGGCTGGACTACTTGTACTTCACAGTTTACAACGGATGATGAAAAGTAGACTTAGCGTAGGTGTCAACGCAGCTGTAATATCACCAGGATGTTATGGATACATCACAAACATCAAAAATGAGCAAAGTAATTGGGATAAATAAAACATTACAGTAATGCATTGTCGTCTTGGTTACAAGTGGAGTGATACAAAGAGGGCATTGCCTCCTTATAACCAAACACTCTTTTTGTGTATTACTTGAATGATAAAACCGGCTACGTGACAGATTTTCATAAATGACGGATATGGAAGCCAATCTGAATAGATGGGCATGTTGTGGTTTGATTTCTGTCAAAGTAAGCAGCAGACTGGATGGCCTAGGGGCCCATAGCCACATTTCTAAAGGGAAAGGGGCAATGCCTATGTTGTTGTGCTCCCATCCAGTGCGTACCAGGGGCCAGTGTTCAGGGGTCAAGCACCTTATGCTGCTACAACACAACAATGAGTTGTATGATGGGCTGTCTATAGCAAATCCTGTTATTGAGAGTCCATCGTACAAAATCTCAAAATTTGCATAAATTTGCATAAACCAACAGAATAAAGCAAATCATTACCATAAAACTGCATAACAATGGTTGACATCAGGGAGAAACAGAATTTTGCCCTAACATCTCTGACATTTATATTATAGATTTCTCTTTTATATACAATATCTACAAGGGTCTAGAATTTTAGCCCCCAAATCACAACCTTTTTTTTATCCTACAAAAAAACATCCTTTTTATCACTTGTCACCACAACGAGTCTTACCTGAACCCTAATGCATGTATAAAACCTATATCAATAACAAAAAGGAATCCCAAAACAAAAATTGTAATATTTTTTTTTACCTTAAAAAATAAAAAAAATAATAATTTTGCTTAACTTGCAGCCCAAATTTCATTTTTTTTCTCTTCCGGCATAGAAATCATCGCTGCCACCAAATATTTCAACCACAACCATCACTTTCTTAAATCTTATATTTTATCCTTCAATAAAGTGGTTGGGTTTTGTTGTACGGTGGGGAGGGGTACCTCGAAAACTAGAGCACTTTTTTTTTTTTCACAAGGCTCGGGCCTCCGCTATAAGCATCAGTGTGAATGTACAGTACAAAGTACAGTACAGTACAATGGGTTTGATGTCAATAATTAAAGAACATTCCGAGAAAGAATTCCATTACTGCTAACTACAATGAAAGGAATATTAAGTGCAGGTAGCTTGTGAAAGGTCTATTAAAAGTTATTCACAGAAACTGAATACCTCAAAGAAAGCGATGCAAGGTCAACATGGCAGTTAAACTATCACATGGCTCGGTGACCAGTTTGTCAAGATAGATTTTTAAAATATCCAGGAAAGTTGTTGCTAAGCATCATATGAAGGAGAAACGAAGAGCACAAAAGTAAAGCCACTGACAAGAGTAATGCATTGAGGATACGCAATAGAAAAGCTATAGAAGAAACAACGAAAGAGCCATATCAAAGCAACATGGTTTGAACAGACACCAAAGTGTCAAAGTAACAGAATCAAATCACATAATCAAATGGGAGCTGTCGTCAGGAGATGGGTCCTAGAAGATCTATAATTAAGGTGGCCAGGGAGCCATGCAATCAAAACCATTGCTTTATTTATATTATAGCTTATATTGTTCCTTAATACTTTTCAACGGTGACTTTAATGGCTGTTGGATCAGAGACTGGGCCGACGGCACCTTCCAGTACAGCTTCCAGGAGGCCGTACCCAAAGTCGTCCGCTCAAGCTGGCCAACGAGCAAGTGAACCTTTCTCAAGGCTGCCCGCTCTTTGTCAATCAGAATGTCGTGAAGGATTCCACTCTTTCAAGACAATGTTCTATTTAATCAGTTCATAGTGATACACAGATCTTTATGGTCCGTAGATTACTGAAGTTGAATCCCAGTTCAGAGTATGCATTGTTGCACTTAACCTTCATCACTATGATGTCAAGTGTCAGCTCTTGTTGATCAGGATCAGCTTGAACCAATTGGAGCTGAGAGCTGATATCACAGTAATGATTTGTTCAGCAATGGAGCACTCTGAAGGACTTCAGATCATAATCCTACAGTTCCATAGATATGGACTGTGAGAGCATGTGGGTCCAGTGATGAGCCACTCGGCATCGTCCCATGATCCAAAGGCTGTGGGTTCGATTCTTCTGTCGCCAATGCATTGTGTCCCAGGGCAACACCCTACCCCGGTATATAAGGGGATCTGCTAGGAATATCCTCCCATTGAGGCCCCCACGTTATGAGTATTTCTGGGGTATTTAAATGGCATGTGACGTTTTCCATAGGTACGGTAATAAGCACTTGTATGCATGTGAAGGAGTTATATATGCCTACAATTATTACTGTTGGGGGCCTCCAGTGTAGCTGGCAGGCACACTTATGTTGTACGTTGTTGGATCGCCATATGATATATATACACGTAAAATTAATGTTTTAGGTTTTGTAACAGTTATTAAATAAAACACCTAACGCGTTTAACGGAAACAAACAAATAAAAAATACCAACTTTTTGGTCAAAAGGTGGGTATTTTCGTATGACCACTGCTCCTATCATCGCTAAAAAGCATTGAAATTCAGCATCGTTTTCCCTTGTTCCCCATTTTTAAATCAGAGCAATGGACATTTTTAACTGACGCCCTTAACGCTTTTAAAACCTATACATTTGCCAGCCGTTTAGGAGGAATAACCCCAAGGTGTTTAGAAGTTAAACAACCATACAGATACACCAAGGTTTAGAAGCTTAACAGTATAGTGTTCAAAATAAACACAACGTGTTATTTTAGTGTCTAAACACTTAGGAGAATATGTTTTTTTAAACGCGTTTAAGGCCATTCACTTAGAAATTCACATTGCTCTGATTTAAAAATGGGAAACACGATGCTGAATTTCAATGCTTATTTAGTGATTCTAGGAGTAGTGGTCCAAGAAAATACCCACTTTTTGACGCAAAAAGTTGGTATTTTTTATTTTGTTGTTTAGTAAACGCGTCTAGGTGTTTAATAACTGTTCCAAAACCTAAACACTAATGTTTACAGTGTACATGATGTATGTCTCTTCTCACAATTTCACAAAAAAGGTGAACTTTCGACTGAATGCAAACTCTCATTTTGATGATACTGACTTGTAGTGGGTGGACACAAGTATTACCGTGCAAACTTTTGGTGGTAACAACATTCATCATAATGGATCATTAGCAGATTGCTCAATATGTGGTTCCATTAGTTTTGTGATGTAGAAATGGGTACTGCATTGAAGCAATAAGGCGGCCCACAATTTATATTCTTGAATATAGTAGCGCGAAAACCGATATCCATCAAATTCTAGTTGTTATTATTATAATTAGATATGCCTGAAGTTTGATTCCATTGCAAGTTATCATTGTTTGCGGTAACTATCATTACAATGATATCAAGTGTCAGCTGTAGTTAGTCAAGATCATACCAATTGGAGCTAAGACTTGATTTCAAAAGTAAAGGCGTTTAGTTGCAGCAATGAGCGCCTCCAATGGGACTTCAACATGAAAACATGTTCAAAGGCATAGGCAAGAGTAGATTCTAAACATGTAACTGAAAAAAAATCAAAGAATCTCAACCTTGCTTTGTCCTATTGACGACACAAACTTAATAGCAAAAATCCCCTGTACACAAGTGACCATTCAACACTGATAGGGGTATCATATCAAAACAAATGTACCCTAAAAAGATACCAAATGCCCCTGTGGTAGGGCCTATTACATACAAGGGGTCTCTTACAACCAGTGGTGTAGTGGATGCTATATGCTTGTATATGCCGTATACATAAAAAAAATGATAGCACTCTTTTAAGTATATATGCGTATATGCAAAAAATAGTAATTAGGCACATAGTCTGAGTATATAAATTGCCTCTAATTGCCTTGTCTTAGGCTTGGTATTATGAACTTTCGGCATAAAGTAGTATACGCAAAATAAAATTGAGTATACGGGGGAAAAAATACCACTACATCACTACTTACAACCATTTGCTTGCAATGTTACAGCTGTTCAGTAGTCCTGTCATGACGTCTTTTGGATCCTTTCATATGTTTGCTATCTTGACAGGCCATGTTGTCGTCAGTTCTTTCATTTGGCATCAAACTTTAAAAATGCAGCATTTTTGAAGTCGTCAAGAAAAAAAATCATTTGTTTTTTCTGGCTTGCAATCATGCTCTATATTTACATGTACATCGCCACTTTTACAGATATATTGATGAAATAGAATTTAATGTGCACCCAGCGTATTCAATATATATATATACACCTGGCACAAAAAGTATCTCGGCATGTTTTTCAATCAGTATTGTGCTAAAGTACTACCATTTTGAAAGTTTTCGAAATATACATTTTATTGTCCAGGTCTTGCTTTTTCATTTAATACCTGACTTGTAAAAAAGCATGCAGAAATGGCTGAGATAGAACGCCCAAAAGACGCAAACCCCCAAAACCAAAAGTTGCAGGTTTTTTGGATTTTTCAATGGGCATTGCAGTGTACTGGGACACGAACACGCGGACCACATTCAATATTGCAAGTAGGCTTTCTCACTCATTCAGTCGGAAAACCTCTTTGTGTAAAATCAATACACACGTATTATTGCGTTTTATTAGTGACCATTGAAAAATCCAAAAACTGCAACTTTTGGTTTGGGGGGTTTGCATCTTTCGGGCACTCTATCTCAGCCATTTTTGCACGCTTTTTTACAAGCGAGGTGTTAAATGAAAGAGCAAGACATATGCAACAAAATGTTTATTTCGAAAACTTTCAAAATGGTCTGACCTTGGCACAATACTGATCGAAAAACATGCCGAGATACTTTTTGTGCCAGGTGTATTATTTATTATATTACTGAAAATGATGTAGTCTAGTATTACAATATTAGCTAGTAGTAATGACACACCTTCAGCAGTAGTAAATAAATTGATCAGTTATGAACTGTTTCCATAAAATGAGCAGGTCATTATCTTGGATCGTTAGGACTTCTGCTCATTTTGTGGAAACCCCCACTGCAGAAATCCAACCCTTACCTCATTGTGGCACAGTGGTGAACTAATGAGATGTTGTGGCTTATTTGAATAACTACAGTTGGTATTAGGCCAAAAAAAGCACTGTGGCTCAAAATCTTAAGTGCCATTTATTTTTTTGGCCTTATATAAATTCATTCGTGCAAAAAATACACAAGGGCAATTTTGTGGTATTCTGAAAAGGCATTTTATTCTTTATTACAGTTTTGTTGGCTTAATGAAAAGGTATCTTACTGTTTGGTTGAAATTTTGCATACTCTTTTATAATATGCAGATTCTACAAAACTGAAAAATATCTTTCCTGAAGGTCATTGAATGTAATTGACATACCATTGCAGATCTATGAAGCTACTGACTAAAGTGAATATCACTTCACATAGGGTAGAACTCAAAACTTTCAGCACTATATAGGTGTGTTATATGAATTAAAGATGAATTATATGTACAGCTTTTGTAAGCTCGTCTGGCCAAAGGTGATTTTGTCCACACGGGGCCCGCTCCTGGCTAGTTTTGGTCTCCCCCCCTTGTGGGTTGGGGGTGGGTCAGGAAGTCTCCCAAATTGTCCTTCGTGTCTGCCCTTTCAGCATCGTCGGCCTTGAGTGCCAGTCGCTGCGGCGACACCAGGTGACGTCAGCACCTTATAGCCAATGAGGCTTCCCGATCGGGTTGTTTTGGTTTCTGGCGGGAAGGTTGTATCCTTCGCATTCTCGGCAGAGAGCAAAACCAGTGTGACGTGTGAATGATTGTTCATATTATTTGTGGTATTGTTGAGATGGGCAGTGGCCTGTTGTGTCTAGTAATGGCATTGCGGTGTTACACTGGGTATGTGATATGTACTTGCTCTCTTGCCAGCTCCACTTTTAATTTCCTTTGCTGTGGAGCACCACCACATTTGTTTGGTTCGGTCTAGGGCCCTCTGTGGACAAGTATAGGTAATATGCAAAGCACAGTGCATAGACTTAGCATAACACACCTGCCTATTCAAATAACACACCCGCCTATGCCTATTCAAATATTCTTTTGCAGAAGGGGACTCATTTGAGGTAAAAAAAGTTTCTATAATTGCCTTAAAAGACAACCGGTTCCTGTAGTAACAACATGTAGACATAAGAATTCCATCCTGATCCAAATTTAGACTGCAATACTCATGAGGCTAACAGGGCAATGGTATACAAATATTGAATGTTGAAGTTTGAAATGGTGATTTCTAAAAATTCTATGGGGGGCAGAATCGTCAAAGCATTTGCAGGCTGTTAAAATGATGTGCACCTCTTTCCTTGAGAAATGCCTTCACCATCTCATGATTTCTTGTCAATCTTATTTTATGTAATATGTAACTCACACATAGATTTGTACATTGCTGAATCCAATCCTAGTCCAAGTGAATGTACAGAGGACATCTTCATCTTCACCAAAACTAATTGTGCCGTGAATTCCGTCAGCAAGTTTGTTATGTTAATTAGTGAAGGGTTGGGCTTCATGAGGATAGTAAAAAATTATATAGACCTCCGGCCCAACGCTGTTCTAATGTTTAAATAATCAAATTGGTCACTGCTGGAACATAGAAGCTATCATAACTTATGCAAAGTGTTACAACAAACCATAACCAGTATGATGAACCAACTCATGTTATTGGCTCATAAGTGGCTAGTAATGAGTGTTTTATGTTACTATTTTGAATTGCACAATAACCAGCAAATATCATTTTCTTACAATGCGATACATTAATCATGAATTTGTACTTGATATCCCAATCAACCACCAAAACCAAATCTCTGTGTATGAGTTACATAATCAAATTCTATAAAGATACCCTCCACTATTTTTGTCCATTTTTATGTTAAATTCAAGGTTCCCACAGTTAGCTATTGATAAAAAAAACAATTGCTTGAAGAATGGTCCCTGCAATCTTGGCTTTTCAAAATTCAAAAGTTGAATGTATTTTTGGCTGGCCTTATTCTAATTTATCAAATAGTTTAATATTGATGACAAATGCCACTTAGTATGTTTTTGTGAGCACCTCTTTGTAAATGCCCTTTGTGCCTTAAATGAAATTATAACTTTTGAACATCCCTGTGCCCCCCACTATAAATATGAGTGCTGTTGGTGTGCCGTTTCTTAGTTAAATTGTGATACTTTTCGTTCTAAGAAATATTTTTTCTTAGCACATTTGGCTGTGATCATTGGTGACAGCATTCCAAATATAATAATATTGAAATCAGAGAAAATGTCTGCACTTCATATTAAATGTACTTGTAAGCTATGAGAATGATAATGCAGATTTAAATGCCATATGCATAGCCAAGGGGTGTTGAGAAAGCACCACACCCCATGGTTGATCTAAATAAAAGAAGAGAAAGGAGAGCGCATTCAAATAAGCTCAAAGTGCCTCGTGGCCCCCCGCGGGCTCTGCCCCATACTCGCTCGGGGGCGTAGCCCCTGTACCTCCTGCCTTGTGTTGAAATCGTCTCCAGGATCTGCACCCCGCGGTATGGGATCCTGGCTATGGGCATGAATGCTGCCTAGTGCTCAATGGTTTCATATAAAACCAGTTCCCAATTCATGCTCCTTATAAAGAAAAACAATATTTTTGTGTAATATGTTTTGGGGAGATATTAAGCAATGCTGGTCAGTTTTTGAGGTTGACAATTTCAATACATTTATTTTGTGCACCAAAATGAGATAAATTTCCATTTACCTTATACACTGTGAAATATATGAATGATTATGTCTAATATTTGGGTATCTGTGTGCATGGCAAATGGTTGTAGAGACCCCATTATATGCTGTTTGATATTTTAAACATTGAAATGTCATTGAAGCTCCCGACATTAAGCTGTGTAAAGTATGAACATAATGCCATACCAAATTGTAGAAATAATCATTTATTGATGTACATACATGTAATATTATAAGTGCATTTAAATTGGCATTTCTGTTTGGATGGTCCCATCCCCCTCTGTTGGGATGTGTGTAAAGGTTTCACAATGCAGGGGATAATTTCATGCTGTATGGAGACTTGACTCCACATGTGATATCCCATACAAGCGATTTCTTTCTATAGACATGTCTGTCACCCTAGTAAACATTTAATTGATTGATGCTCCACATAACAATATTTTGAATGTATTTCCAATAGAATGCATTTTAGCAACTTGTAATCGGCTTACACTTCTTCCAGAAAGTGGTGAAAAGAGTAAAGACCCCAATATCAATGTAGAATCAATTTTTCAATAATTTTGTAAACTTGGAAGCTCACTTTTTTTCATTTCATCATGATGTAGTATTTCACTGAAATAGTCCTCAAGAAGTGTTAGTTAAAGTAGAAGCTAATCTGTTTTCTTTTACAATAAAATCGTATTTTAAGCCTATATCACATTCGGCTAACATACCATGCACTGGCCTGTGATTGGGCACCAGTTCACCTTGACTACGAATGGGCCATCTGACCGAGTCTGTGATTCGGTACATAATTGTGCTGAGGCCCTGCCCTGGCAGGATCATTGATGATGAGTGGATTGTAGTAAAGGAATTGGGTGAGTTAGACTTAAGTCCGGTATAACTGAAAGCATACAATCATAATGCATTCCACTAATCGCTAAAAAATACAGCCTGTCACCCAAAGGTGTTATCATTTTAACCTTTGAAAAAAAAATGTTACCCACAATCCCTATAATCCCTTAGCCACTTGAAATTTCTTAGAATCTTAAATAAGCATGTGTTAAGCTCTACAAAACATAGTCTCTACAAGTACTTCATGCCATAGTCCCGCCTTCAGGCTGCTGATGAATTGAAATTTGGAAAAGTTGGTCTCTAAGTATAAAATCCCGAAAATTAATTATGGTTATTTTATAACCATACATTACGATAGAGATTCCATATTTTAAATGATGAACAATATATCCAACACCTTGGTAGGGTTGTGTCAATCAGCAAACACAAAAATAAGATCTTGTTATAGCATTGTCTTCTTTAGTATTCTAACTTTAGTGGATAATCGCTATTAGAGACTAAAAGATGGAATTTGTTGTTTTGCCTATCAAATATCGTGTCCTATTGGATGGCCTTGCCAATATTTTGAGTATGGATGCCGTCGTTAAAGCCGGTATTCCTACGATAAAAATTTGGACTGCCCATCCAATATGACACGATATTAGATAGGCAAACAACACAATCTATCTTTTATTCTCATTCTTATTAGTTTTGGTTGTTTTAATCATCGAAAAATATTTTCATTTCAATAATCGTAGTTAAAAGGGGCAAAATATAAATTCCCCCGCTGTCAAAAATGAACCAAACCGTACTAGCTGCGTGCAATGCGTAACCTTTTACATGCGCGCGTAAACACTTGCGCCGACGAAGCACTATCTAATATCGCTTCGCATTATTAACAAGGCAACAACCAATGATTATGCGTGTTTTGCTTACTAAACACCGCCCACTGAATAAGAATGCCTTTTTATAGGCACATATTCTCTGTTTAAAGACCATTTAAATTGAGACCTGGTTAGGAACAGGTTAATAGACAATATATATATAAATTCTTTTTGAGAATATGAAGTAAAGCTTGTACTTTAAATGTCTACGTAATGTGTGGGTTGGTGCTGTTACGGATACACAATGTCTTATGGGATGTTTTTAAGACTTATGGGGACGTTTTTTAAAATGTGCTCAAAAATAAGGTTAAAGAAACATAAATTTTTCACCAAAAAGTTAAAAACAACCAAACAACAACTTATCTCCTCAGTGGCGGCACCAGGGGGGGGCATGGGGAGGCATTTGCCCCCCCCCCACAAAAAAAAAGTTTTTTCTTGCCCCCCCCAGTTTGCCCCCCCTGGTCGAAAGAAAAATGAAGGATTTGGTGCAAAATTTCGTGAATTTGGGGCCCAAAATCAGCGATTTTGGCCAAAAATTGGGTGAAAATGTCAATTTTTTCCCCATTTTTTTTTTTTTTTTTTGACCCCCCCAGAATTCTCACTTTTGCCCCCCCAAGATGTTCAATTTGCACCCCAGTTGCCCCCCCAGAAAAAGAGGGTCTGGCGCCGCCACTCTGTCCGCCTCCAACCCCCCATACTGTGTTGTTGTAGGTATAAATTAATGGAGCTTTCAGCAACGATGGCTTTGCCGCCCCGTACTATGTAGACTTACAATCAGTTACGTAATTCAATTCCACATAGAGCACATGGTAGACAGGTGTTACGTGGTGCTTGCATCTCAAACCACAAAAAACGGTATCGTTTTGGAGCCACACAGGCTGAGCCAACAGGTTATGGTAGTTAGGCCGGGCACCACAACTTATACCGGTTCTTCAGTCTATGACTGAAACAAACCGTATCCCAAGCCTGTCCCATTTTCCCTGTTGTTCAGCAGGATATCTCGGCCATATCAAAGTTCGAGTCACTAGGAACCTGCTATAATCTTAAGCAAGTAATCAAAGCATTTTAAAACAGTGCTGGAACAACAACGGTAAGCCTGCGCTATCCGCCTGGTACCACGTGGAGGTGGGGGATTGGGCTGCCCGGTACACTAACTATACCGGCACATTCGGGACCTTACCAGAAACCCCCTCCATACCCCAAGGCACTTACCTTCTCATCTCTTAGTAATACCTCTATGGTGTCCCCCACACGTGGTAGGTCCCCACAAGGCATAAAAATGTGTGTGTTGTGGTGGGTGTGCGTGCATGAGTGTATGAGAGAGAAGATAGTATGTGGTATAAATTCCGTGCAGCATCAAACTCGGCATCTCTGTTAAGCCTAAAAGGCAAGCTTATCTTGCTTGCAAATATAACCAAGCCTGCACTTCTCTGTATTGAATATCCATGAAAGAATAAACGTGAAATTTTTGTTGTAAATACTACACTTGTAAATAGGCTATTAAGTAATGGGTATCAATGATTTTATCATTAAATTTATAGTTTGTATGGTACCTAGGAAAATGGCAATATCATAGGTGAACAAAATGTTTAAAATGTGTACATTAATGGCTATAATTTCCTACATTTAAAGGAGTTGAAATAGAACATTTGTGTTAAAATATTTCCATACAAATGATGACACAAGTTAATCTGTTGTAAATATTTGAACTAAAAGTTATTGGTTATGGTTGTTAATATTTAATCTAAAGTAGAAGCCATAATTCTTGTTACAATTTAAAGGCTGACTGAAAGATTTGGGAAATATATATTTTTGGTGTAGTAATTAAAAATAGTCATCTAGAATAAAGATCGTCACCTTAAAATGCTTCAATTTCCAAGTTTACAGATGAATCCGATTTTCCGTCTTCATGCAGTTAAACATTGTAGCACCGTATAAACGTGGCCATAGGGATACCGGTATAACGAAAAATTCCGCGATCCGGAATTTTTATAACAAAGTTGTGATTTTCCATATAAGGACTTCGTTTTTTAGTCTCTTAGTTATTTCACAACAGTGGATTGTAATAATGGACAGCTCATGTATATGCAAAAACATGATTTGTTTGAAAAATGAGTGCGTCCTCATCGGGAAATCTCGTGAGTCAGCCTTTAGCATGTTTTTAACGCGTATAGGTTGTTTGTGCAGCGTACCACGCACATGCCTGTGATTGCGATGCATCCCTTGACAGCATCTAGACTTTTAATTCACAGATTTTCTTGAGGTGTCAATGTGTTTATAATTATTAGTGGGAAAATTATGGATATAAATTTGGTACTTTTCAGAAAAGTGGTATTTTTTGTTGTAACTATTTAAATTGTAGTTATTCGCTATGGCTATACATTTACACCATAATTCATGTATTGTTACAATGGCATTAAAAATAGGGATATTAGTAGTAATGTGTAATGAAGTGTAAATTAAATGTTTGCAATTTTAATGATGTAAACAATAATTATACTTGTTTTTTGATATACATGTATATCGTGTCCCTGACCCAAGGAGATAACTACTAGGGTTTAGAGTTTAGAATGTAAATAGAGATATGCTTTAGGAACATGTTAAGTAGACAGCTGTGTTTGAGTATGTTATGTAAAGTTGTACTGAAGCATTTAGTAGCATTTGTGTATTAGTGAGTTTGTACCTTCTAGTATGTGTTAGTTTGTTTGCACGTTGTGTGTGTGCATCTTTGAGAGCATTTATTTGAGCCCTGTTAGGAAAACTTACATTGTTGCTTGAAAATGTAATTCCAAGCCTGCCTTTCTGTTTTATAGTAACTTCATGTAAGCTAAAAGTTACCATTTTGTTTGTAAATCATACAAGATAATTATTTATTAAGTAATGGGTATCAATGAATAAATGTTATATTGTTATCTTTTATATGGTATCTAAAACGGTGATATTAATAGGGAAAAAACTGTTTTAAAATCGTTTACATTATGGCATTAATTTCATAACTTAAACAGACTTGGAATTTGACATTTGTTTACAATATTCTACAAAAGATGGAATTAAGTAACCATCTTTTTTGTAATATTGAGGCTAAAAGTTATTGTTTGTATTATGTGTTACATCGTAGGAGAAAGCCCACCATTCCTTTTACAATATAGGCATATTTTAAGCGTGTAGTGCTTTCTGCTAGCGGACCACACACTCTGGCCCGTAATTGTAGCCAGTCACCAGGACACAATCACTGATGCCGATTGCTCAATCGTAGCGTTTGGTGCATAATTTGAATAATTTTCAGACCCCTGGCCACGACAAGATCATAACAAGCAGACTATGCATTAAAGAATTGTGTGGTTTAGATTTGAATCAACGATGTTATATGATAGTGTCAAATGGGGAGGTGTCCCTAACCTGACCATTCTGACACACTTATGATTTGGAAACCTTAACAGATAAATCAACTGCTTTATTCTGTGAAGAGTTTCCCCCGAATTCCATAGTGGGTGAGAAAAAAAAAAGTGTGTCAGTGGTCAGGTTACGAAACTCCCTGTCAAAATGTGGATGATATCATTATTTATGCATTAAAAATTGGTAAATTTCAAATCAAAACATTTTAAGGCTTTAAAAACTTTTTTATATGCCCTCTTTGTAAAATATTTCTTTTTTGAAGGTGAGAAAAGGTGGTCTTTGGTGGTCCGTTTTTGTTGTAATTTTTAAATCGGTACTTGTTGCTATGCTATTGTATGCCACACCAATTGATGCCTCATCCCCCTTGCCTCCCCCCCCTGGGCCTCGTGTCTGGGCCCTTCATATGCGTCACCAAATTGTTTCAATTAAAAGAGACCCCCTGGCATTTCCAGAAACGACGTGCCAAATTTTATTTACCTTTTTTTTTGTGTGCATATTTGGAAGTTCTTCCAATGTATTAGATCACCAATCGAAGTGATAAGTTTGAAAATACTGTTGTTATGTAATGATATGATTGAAATTATGAATTGTCCTGTTTGGTCACGTCCTCTTAAAATGAAAGAGTGGAAAAACCTCACTCTGATTTTCGAGTTATTGTAAATTAACTCTACTCGAGTGGCTTTTAGCCTAAAAGAGCGAGAAATGCAACCCGACACCTTCACACTTCGTGTCGCGGTTAACATATCTCACTCTGCTTCCGAGTGGCTCAAAATGCCACTTCTTCTCTTCTTCGTAGTGAAAGCCCACTCTGAACTTATATCGACCGGATTTTATCTCTAAAAGAGTGAGAAACTGCTCACTCTTTTTCGGAGTGCACTAAGCCAATCAGAAACGACGCCGGCAAATCCGCAGTAGATTATTTTTCGAAAACATGGCGACAGTTAAGTGAGAACGTCAGCAAACGGTTGAACGAAGTTGAAATTAAGTGAAGAAATCATAGATTTCATCTCACGGGTGAGTAAATTATGTGTCGTCACAGTTCTAAATACGCATTTACAGACACAGTGTGGAGAAGCATTTAAATGTTATTTACTCTGTATATCACCGTACATAAGGTAGTCCTGTTCGCCAGGCCTCCCGGCCAGGCTAGCCTTACACATGTACGAAACGCACAATCCATTCAGTGTCCGGGCATGCATTACCGGATCATACACGCCATGCATGCCACAATCATGCATGTCTCACTGAATCACGCCATGGATGCGCCACAATATTCATGTCACGATGCTATGAATTATGACCTACACATACAATATACTCACCAAACAAACAAAATTTCCTAAAAAATCACAACTCTATTAAGAGTGACTAGTTCACTCCTAAAAAGGAGTTATCAGTCATCTTTCCTTAGAGTTATTATGTTCACTCTTTATTTTAGAGTGGAATCGCACTCTAAAGAGGGTTGCGTCCACTCCTCATCTGGCTCTTTTTGGAGTGAGATTTCCCTCTTTTAGGAGTGGTTTTTCCACTCTTTTTTCGTTTTAAATAGAGTAGTGGTGCTAGTTGCCCCTGTAGATGAAGCCCATGGTCACTGGCACTGTGTACCAAATGATTTCGAATTGTTGCATTGAAACCCTTTGTCACTAACTTGCATGGTGAGAAACAGGGTGAAAGGGATCTATTTTAAAATTATAAAATCTACCATTTATGAGAAATTATGTATATTTGCCATGCTAACTGTGATCAATTAAAGACGTGTTCGATGATGTTATACGATGTTCTTACCACCCAATTGTAGAAAAAAGTGTAGATGGTATCAATTGTCATTCATTTCTCTGGAAGGTGTGATACAAAGCAATTTGTTCTGTCTTTTATACGTTCAAAGGCTGAGAATCAACTAAGGCGCCGTTTCCCATATGAATGGCCCTCCATCCGAGAGACCTTCTCTCACTGACATTCGCTCAGCCAATGTTCGCTCGGTATGGCAAGAGAAGTTCTCGGGTTCAATTTCAAATTCCTCGTGCGTGTATAAATTGAAGTAAGGAGAGACAGTCGCTCCGGCTGCTCGGTCTGAAAAACCAGGAGTTAACAGGCCAAACATACCCCTACCAATTAGCAGTATCGATCGATGTTCAATAAACCACTTGTCACCTCTTGCGTGCGTTCAGACGGGTCGTGTATGCTCACATACTTGTATGAATTGGGCATGACCCAAGAGCTGCACTTTCTTTTTTTCTAATAGAATATTTCGCCTTCTGCTTTATTACTACAGTATTTTTTTTTGCGTGGAAATTTGCAGGCGTGGCGGCCCCAAAAATTCTATACGTCGCCACTACATTTCACGCGTTTTCTAGTACAACACTGCGTTTCTAAAAGATTGCATTTTCTATCAAGCGAGAGTCGCATAATGGATGAAGTTAGTATTTATATAATCACTGAGATAACGCACTAATCACACACAAATCTCGAGATCATAGTCATTTGTTTTTAATCATATTTATTGTATTTTAGCAAAACCGCATATCGCTCCCTCCTTTTTATGTAAGATTCACAGTAAAATCATATTGTACATAACTCAAATCGTCTCCCCCATTACATACTGTTGTATTCACAACAATTTTTTAGGTTTGGCGAAATTTGGCACAATTACTTTGTTTCATATTCGTGTTCTACAAATCCACAACGTGTTAAAAATGTGAGGCCACTTAATGACTTTATAATTAATGGATGTTTTTTTCTCAACTTAACATTTTCTGTGTTTTCCACATTTGTCTATTCTCTCGCATTATTCTGTTTTTATAGCGTTCCTTTTCCCAGGTTTCTATTTTGCCGATCGAAAATAACGATTTCCACACAAAGATCTATTTTATTTTATAATCTACGTTTCTAATAAACAGAGGTTTTCGCATAGTTGTTTAATGTAATTCACATGCTACGATGTAATCTGCGTCGTATTTTGCCATATACGGTTTATTATAGTTTTCACATACCAGAACTTACTAACTTTTGTAACTTAATTAAGAGTTAAAATTGCAGTTTTTACATTTCAGTTATGTTGAATGTTAATCTCCATAATGTTTTTCTTTCTTCCTTCACACCATAAAGTATAACTGTATTTCTTTTAACTGTTTTCAGGCTTAGACATGAATGTCTTGGTCGATTTTTCATGAATGATTTTCCTCTGAAAAAGTGTTTTTGTAATACACCTCCCTTTTATCCCAATGTAAATGGCTATCAAAACGTCAGTAAATATATTATTTAAAATTTGTAGCAACATATACAAACAAGTGTTATGTAAAATACGACAATATATGTTTATTTCTTCCCAATGTTTCTAATCAAAACATGTAATCATATTAACATTTGTAGCAACAGCTACAATTTAAACCACAAGCAACCAAAATAATTGTCCCACAAATTGTCCACATCTTTTAGGAACGATCCAAGACATTTTTAGCTATTTTGGTCTGTTTGAACTTATTTGTTTTGGTTTGTTTTTCTTATGTCCTGTTTCTATTTTGAAATGCAATCAGTTCTGATAAAAGTAATTTCCATTCAATATCAGAGAAGAGGCTGAATGTACATGTGTAGCCTATGAATACCCCTTTATATACGCCAACGGCAGTGCCATGCAACAAACACATTTTTATTTTACTGGAACTGTAATTTCGATTCTATTATCATGATTATGCATACAACCCAATGAACATAATATATCTCTCTAAAAATTTCTTAGATACAAATGGGGACATCTGAATTGTTATTATTTTTTATCTACTAGTAGATTGATATTTCCATGCATTTCTGATTAGATAGTGACATTTGATGCTTCTCATGAAAGGTTCAAAGTGCAAAGCTTTTTCCAAGAAAACCCATGGCGCTGTAAAACAACATTTTTGCTGTCGTATTGCCCTACAGCATTATCATAACTTATAGAGCACATCATTGCGCTCAACTCAAATATAAGTCTAATATACTCAAAAGAAACTTGATTTTTTTCCTCTTCTTATCAATAGTCTCCGAAGTCGATATA
The DNA here is from genome assembly GCA_023653785.1 of Ophioderma brevispina. Lineage (NCBI taxonomy): Eukaryota > Metazoa > Echinodermata > Ophiuroidea > Amphilepidida > Ophiodermatidae > Ophioderma > Ophioderma brevispina. Next base: position 97,847 of record JAMKCH010001414.1, read on the forward strand.
ACGCAGAACAAAAAATAAGTCCAAGGATTTATAGAGATAATAATCGTTTTGAAGTCTACATATATTTTTTTTGCTTTAAACACATACACAAGCGTTTAACACTTAACAGTGTGATTGAGAAAACGGGAAGTGCGGAACCCAATATTCGTTTTTCACGTGACATTTTACTAAAGTCTTTTCTTGGTACTTATTATACTGTAAAAATGGTTTTATGAATGAAAACTTTTTTGTAGTTATTTTGTAGTACTAGATTTAAATGTTTAAAACGCTAGCATGTAGATTCCGATAGCTTGCGATTAAGAACATGACACTAAATATTTAGAAATTAAATATTTAGTGTACAACTCTTGTTGGAAAGGGTTTTTAGCAATTGAACCTTTCTCCCTCTCTCTCTCTCCGCCTCACTTTGGGTAAACCATGTTAAAAAGCTAAACACGTTTGTCAAATTCTACACTGTCTATTTAGTTTTGATAAACACTAGCGTCTACACACTAACATGTGTAAGCATTAAACTGTTTCCACAAGTGAGCATTTGTTTTAGAAAAAATGTTTAACTATATATTTCATCAACACAGTTTTACAGTGTAATAAGTTACAACAAGTTAAAATATGCCACAAATACATTTTAAACCAAAAATATTTGAGTTATCACTCTAAAACATTACGCAATTGAGCACCTTTCTTGCCTTCATTTTGTTAACATGTTTAAAAACTAATTACTGGATTTACAAATTGCAAGCATGATCCATGTTTAATTGGATAACACTTACTTGCGTTCAACAACACACTAAATGTTAGCATTTAAACATGTTCACAAAGTGAAGGCAGAATGCGTTTAGAAAAAATGTTTAAATCCATAACCATTTTTTTACAATTAAGAGTAAAATAATATTACAACATATTTTAAAAAAAAACCAAAAATATTTGAGTTGCACGTAAAGGTGTTTCTATTCTAGGCCAATTGAACCACCTGTCTTCTTGCCCTCACTTTGTAAATAAAATGTTAAAAACGAAACAATTCATGTCAAATTGCTAACATTCCATGTTTTTAATTGATAAACACTAGAGGTTCACACACACTAAAGTTTAGCATTTAAACATGATTACAAAGTGAAGGCAGAATGTATTTAGAAGAGATTTTTAATCCTCAAACCAGTTTTTACATGTACCGAGTTACAATTTGGTCTACAAAATAGCACGAGGAAAGATGTTCAACTACACAAGCTTGTAGTCTAGTTTGGTTTAACATTTCAAGCAAAGTTACAACATCTACTAACTTTCCAATGTAAAAATTTATGAAGCTGAAAATTAGCCGTTGTAAGTTTACCCGTTCAACTGTTAAAAATGCCCGTAGATTTTGACTCCCTGAATTGAAATACTATACTAACTTATCCCGTATTTTAAAGGGACAATACGGAATATTTCAATGTTACCAGAGTCCATAATTTACAGACTTTTGGAAGCACAGACACTACATATCCAAACTCAAACCAAAATCCAATATAACAAAATCCAGTATATAGACAACTCTATAATTAAAAAATTACGTTTTATGAGGAACACGGTATATTATTATTAACCCTCGTCAACCAAAGGATGGACATGAAGAAGTGTAATCTTTGATAGAATGCTATTTGACATTTTGGGTTTTAGCCTTAGTGTATCAACGTTTTTTGGGATACGAAATTTTTCAAAATCGTAATGCGTGTTTCTTCTGAAATTTGGCGCCCGTCGTGGTGGCGTTTCGTAAGCATCATTGTCCTTTAGCCTAGCGCTGTAGGGTGGCGAAACGGGTATTAAACGCGCCAAGTTATGGAATTCATTGCGCTTTTAAAACAAACAAATTCAACCAGTTTATTGACGATGGAGTTATTATAGTAAACTATAATTTCATGGTTTGACCATGGAATTAGTAAGTAAACAGAAGTTCATAGTTTACTTATAGTAACTCCATGGTTTGACCGAAGTAACCATTTTTCGGAAAGTTTTACCAACTGTGGTGGGATAACGTTTTGTGAGTAATAATCCCAAACTACTTAAAAGTTTGAGCGTGTTTAGGTTACAAATTAAGCTTATTTTCGAAACGTTGGTTGCACTCGCAAAAGACGTTTCCTACCGTGTTTCAGACTCGAAATGGGTTACAATTTAATAAAAATAAAAAGGGGCCGTTTTGCAGTGTTTAAGGTGTTAGCAGATAAGGGAATTACGGATGTTCCTGTGGCGTGTGCGCTGATTTGTGCATACAAAGAAAATGTATTTAATTATTATAACGTGTCCCATTTTGTATTTTAAAAAGTTACGGCCTTTGTGCTCGCCTTTACTTTTACGTTACAGTTGTTATTCACTGGCAGGTGTTTAATCATGTACGGCCTTCCCTGACAAACCTAGTAAAAACATAAACAAGGTATAATTGAACCATTCAAGTGGTGGCTTGCATGCGGTACTTGAGAAAGGTGTCCCGCCGTGTGAAATCGATAATCATTTTGTCGCACAAAAGAAACGGGGGCAGTTAATTGTACTGGATGCACAAGTCTATGGAGGGTCGGAGAGAAGTTCGCTCACTTTCTCGTGGAAAGAGCAGGTAGGAACAATATTATCATGGAGATGTTTCGCTCTATACTGCAGGGAAAGTTCTCCTCGACCCGAGCGAATGTCGTGAGCGAATGACTCTCGGCTGAGAGCAATGCTATGGGAACGGCGGCCCTTGTATAGTTGTTTGTGAGAACTGTTGATGGATCCATCAAGGAAAAATTATTTTTTTGTCGTGCGATCCAGGTATGGTGCCTATCACTTTTGTGGATGATTTGCAGTAGGAGGATTAACTATGTTGATGGTATTAATGACAACTTGTTCAGTCTTGGAAACTCTCCAAACAGGGGCATGATATTTATACACTGCAAACTCTACACATCTTGTAAATAATTGTTGAAACACCGTTGAACGGTTTTTCAGAAAACTGTTTGTTGCCGCCCCCCAATCTCCCCCAACCAATTTTGATAGTCTCTCATCAGCATCTTGCCCATGCAGGCGGTGATCCAGGGAGGGGGCGGAGGGGGCGCGCGCCTCCCGGTAACTCTGCGAATTCTGCAAAATCTTGCAAATCAGCCCCATTTTGGACAAGTTTTGCAGCCTTCAGCCCCCGGTAATTTGACGTTTTTCAATTCCTGGATCCGCCCCGGCCCTGCCAGTTCAAACCCTCAAAATTGATTGGGGTTGGGGGAAGAATAGTTGAAGTGTAAGCGGGCCGTAATGCAGTTTTTTACGGGGGGTGGCGGGTCTTTCGAACAAGGGACCTTTTTTTTGGAAAAACTGCCTAACCCCCTAAAAATGGACCTTTTTTGATGTTTTGAAATACCTCATCACCAAAATGTGGACTTTTTTCGTCCATATTTTCTTCTCCAAATTTTGGACCTTTTGTAAATTCAAAACAAAAAAAAATTTGGTAAAAAAGTGACCTTTTTCCCCGTTTTGTGGAATTTTGGGGGTGCCCCCGCGAAAAAAATAAACCCGCAACCCCCCCTGCGTACGGGCCTGATTTGAACAATGTTGGGGGCAAGTAAAATGAACTTCTACCTCTACCTGATGAACATTTTCATATGTTGTGCTCGCCTCCATGGCGAAAACGTCATTCTGATTAAAGAATTCGTCTGATTTGCTTGTAATCATAATTTGGGTTTGCAGTGCAAACTAGTTGCCCGACTAGGTGGGGCTTTCAATTGAGTGGTAACAGGGGTTGTAGGTTTCTGAACTCGGCCCATTGAGTGCAATATATATAAGAATGTCATGGTGAGTTGTTCCACTTTTTTTTTCCGTGCTTGCCAGATTCGCATCTCTGCTTAGTATAAAATAAGTGTAGATCACAATCTCTACCCCACCCATCTTATTTTCATTATAATAATAAAAAATCAATACTATGTTGTGTAGAATAATTTGAAAACTAAAGAGGCTCTATATATTTTTTAAGCTTCAAAGCCACACTGTTGTTTTGGAAATGGATTGTGCAAAATATTTTGCTGATGAGATTCTAAAATTTTGCAGTGGATCATGCCCTATTTGGAATTTTTCCCCGACTGATTTTTAGGAATGAATATATCTTAGCTAATCTTTTGATAGTTTGATTACCATGTCATTACAAAAAAGACCTTTTATTGATGTTGTATGTATTATAATCACCATTGTAACAAACAACTACTCCTAAATATGTCAAATCAGCTTTTTGTAATAAGAAACAAGATACTCTTAAGGTGTTAGAATCAACTGTTAACAGTCAGCAATGGTGTAAGTAACCACTTGCATTAGACAGGTCTTTTTATATTGTATATAGGACCAAAAAACGATTGTCTTAAGAAATGCAAAATGCAATTCGAAATGCACTCTTTTTATATAGAAAAAAGGCTAATACGAAATCGGATTTTTTTAAAATAAATTGTATTTTGACCCACTTCCATTTTTTCGGTCTCGGACTCAGCAATTTTCTTTTTTTTTCTTTTTTCTTAAATTTAAAAAAAAATTCAAGTGAGGAAAAACCTAAAAAATAAGATATGCGCTAAGGACCAATTTTAAACCGAACAAATGCGCACTCTCCTTCTGAGACAAACTTTTTTTTTTTCTTGCCTTCTTATCAGTTAAAAGTTGAATAATATTGTATATAACTATTTTTCTAACTTAGATGCGTCAAATTCGGTGCAAATTTTGTATTTTTTTTAACATTGAATATTTTTTGTCAGAAATTATTGCACAGTGGTCTATGGGACCGTGGGAAATTAGCATTTTTGCTCTAACACAAACCGCAAAGTTTTGGGCTCAGCTAAAAAGTTTGTGAATAAGTTTTCTCAGGATATCTAGTGCACAATGAATAAAACAAGAAGGTGCTGGAAATCATGAAATGCACCTTTAATTATATGAATAGCATAGATTTGTGTGAAATTGAGTGTGCCCTCATATGGAAATCTATGAGTCAGTCTTTGGAGTCTCCATTCAGGAAAAAAAATTGTATCACTAATTTATGGTATCTCAGTACCCATCTTGCACACATTTGTAAATTTATTTTTATTTATAAATTTTTATTGAATTTTACTCCTCCTCCCTTTTGATCCATTACTTCATACTCAACAGAAGCACCAGCTCAAGAGTTTCATAAGAAATGTATTAAGTATTTTGACCTCTAATGACCCCATATTATTAACTTTGGCCTCATTCGCAACTGCAAAGCCTTGTGGTTGAACTGGGCCTCCATGTGGTAAATACAGTGGAATGTTTCATTCCACAGGAATTAGCAATGCTGTTTATAGGAACAAAGATTAGGCGTATGAATTCGATTTTATTTTTTCCACGTAACCCTCCCGCATTATGATTTTCTCTTCTTTCTCTTGCCGCGTTTAGATGGTGATCCTTAAAGTTCATTATTTTGTATTTTAAAAGAAATATTAAGTTTCTAGACAAGATTAAAAACAGGGGAAATGTTGTCCCATCACACATGCATAAATAATATTTTCATAATATTCATGAATATAAATGACATGGCTAGGTTTGATTTGCAGATTAATATAGTAACAACCATGGTAAGGTATTGTTTACAAATTAACATAGTGAATTTACAAAATTCTTATCTGAAGAAGAGGTTTTTTTTTAAAATTATCTTGTTTTTTGCTAATGTTACTTTTTTATGAAAAGTGAAAAAAATTAGTCTCTGCATTCATGATGCAATTGGATTTCCATAGGCACTATCAGTGAATTTAGCCTAAATCATAAAATCGAAAAAATCATCAAAAATCAGATTTTTGCATGTTTGTAACAAGTCAAGGTATCCAACACCCCTACAAATGATATGCCCAGAAACAACGACTCAGGCAAAATCAGAAATTTTTATGTCCCCCCCCATTAGTGTCCGGACAGACACTTACTACAACACATAATTGAATGAAGAATCCTATCTTTGAACACTGCTGTTTTTCTTCCTTTTCTGTAAATGTGGGTCAGTTGGAAAATTACTTTTGAGAATTCTAAACGACTTAATTTATCCTTTACTTTAAAGCTATTCTTCTTCTGCAAAGTTAATAATTGACTCTTTCAGATAAATCACTGATAGTGTCTTAAATATTCTTGTCATTTTTGCTAGTAGTACGAAGGAGTCACAATTGGAGACACCCCAATCTCAGATCACTGCAAACAAGGTATCAGTATGGTGTGTATTTCATATATATCAGGTTCCCTCCGTGTCCCATTCAATAACTGGATGAAGCTAATTTTTTTGCAGAGTCCTATGCTACAATACGGAAATGGAAGGTTCTAAAAAATGGCTGAGTGCCTATATCACCTACAAAACTACCTGGAACCTGTGGCTAGGCAATTTTCCTGTTTCGCTTCGCAAACAAGGACTTCAGGGTTAAGATTGGCCAGTGTGACATGCTGCCAACACCCTGTGTGGGAGACCATAGATAGAGGCAAGCCTAGATGTGAGACATTGTGGTCTAAAATTAAGAGCAACTTCTCTCCAGAATTGCCCTGTCTTCTCGCTAGCTTTAGCACTGGTTCAGCTTCACCTTGCGCTAAACAATTAAACTGCTGAAGCGATCTGGCACAAAAGTTACCCCCAAAAGCTCAGTCCTATTTGATTAATAGGAACCTAGACATTGAACTTTGGAATTGTGCATTTTAAGGTTTTGTACTATCTTTATTCTGGTTGACTATTCAATTGTTACACAAAAAACCTTGATTTTGAAATCTCGGAGTCAGCCTTTAATACTAATTCTTATGGGAATTGTTTTAGGGCATAATCATTAACGATTCAACAATGTCACTCTTTTAGGTTTTTTTTTTGGTCAATTGTCTCGAAACGCCATTTTTAGGTAATTTTGATTGGGTTTTCAAAATGTAAATCAGAGGGTGAAAAAATTAATACCATATCTATGATTGAGTGAGTGAGTGAGTGAGTGGAGTGAGTGATTGGATATGAGTGAGTGAGTGCTTGGTGCTTGGAGTGAGTGAGTGAGGTGAGTGAGTGAGTGAGTGATGGAGGAAGTGAGTGAGGAGATAGATGAGGGAAGTGAGTGAGTGAGTGAGTCTTTTTAGTGAGTGAGTGAGTGAGTGAGTGAGTGGGGGGAGTGAGTGAGGGAGGGAGGAGGGAGGGAGGGGCGGGAGGGGACGGGAGGGAGGGAGGGGAGGGAAGGGAGGGAGAGGAGGGAGGGGAGGGATGGGAGGGGGAGGGAGGGCGGGGTGGGATGGTAGGGACCGCAATAAAGTTTATACTTTCTTTTTGAATACTTAATTCATTTTATTCCATACCTTAAAGTTTTTAGTGGTGGCACATTCTTTGTTTTGTATAGTTGTTTGTATAGTCATTTAATCTGTATCTCTGGCTGTAATTTAGCCTTCGGGCTACAGCTGTGTTGTTTAATGAAACATATAAGGAATGAATTATAAGGTATCTTTAAATGAGCTAAAACCCCAAAGTTGCTTGACTTGGATGTGGCATTTTGGTATTATGATCTCAATGTTTCCACAATTTTCAGGTACTTGTGAAGTGTTAATAGCCCTGAATGTATGGTTTCGGGCAATTATAGTCTGAATTCAGGTCTTCCATATCAATGGTGCAATTTTATTATTTTCAGGAGGATTTGGTTCCAACATTCCACACTTTTCAGACCATTCAGGCTTTACTCTTCCAGGACTCTCTTACATCCCTGGAAAAAAAAAAATAGTCCGTTGTCATATTAATTTAAAGATCGCAGTTAAGATTATGTATTCTTACAACACCAAAGGTTTGCGGTTATGTTGAAATGAAGCAATCATAACATGCACCTTTAATAGACGATGGGGAATTTTTTGAAGGTTGATCTTTGATATGTTGAAGATTAAAATGATGTGCTTAGAGGTGGAGAGTGAGTCAGCCCTCGGTGCATGACTGCATTCCTTGTGATTGTTTTACGCTCTTTCTGTAAAAAAACATGTATTACTTGAGTGCGTTTGTTATGCGCTTATCGTAGAAAATATTATAGTGTCCCAGATTTGAAAACATTTCAAGATATGAGGCCTCTTCAGGTGATAAAATTTCTGCGAAAGAGACTGTCTGTTCAAATATTATTTTAAACTTTTTATAAATGATGTTTCTAGAATTTACTAAAGTGTATGTTGATAAAGGTTTTAAATTGGCTTTTAATGTTTAAAGGTGCAATGAGAGATTTTTGAGGCACCCAAATAGTGTGCATAATAGTATTTCATATAGACTAAAACAATCAATAGGATTCTTGATTGTATTTGGCATACAGAAATAGAAATGCCTGTAAAAGATAGGAAAAAAGGGTACCGATTTGCTTATATTTCCAGTAAAGCATAAGATGAATTGTGTATTTGCTCCTATAAGAAAATTAGTTAATTTCACATACAACTCTTTGTACTAAAGCAACAGTTCTCAGCTTAATCCTTTCAGATGGGGGTATTTTTATGGAAAGCTTTGCTCACGGGGAAAATTAATACTTTCAATTTTTTAAGGACACCGATATTTGAATCTCACGTTGCACCTTTAATGTACCTGTATCTTAATGACACGAGATGAGCACAATTGGTGTTGAGTTGTTGTTACTTTTAATAATCCTCACTCAATCACTCATGGACAAAATTTCCAGAGTCCCAAGTGTAATTAAAATAGAAATGTGGCTAATGGGGTTTTCCAGACCCGCTTTGTAGTAGAATATAGACTTTGAACATTTAAACAGAACAAGTAGAACCCAGTGACGATATAGTAAAAGATAAGTAACTGAGGATGATTTAATGCAAGACTACCAGCACTAGAGCTACTAGATGGTTCCGCTTCATGCTGTATAATTAAAAAACTGCTCATGTTAATCAGACTTTCAGCACAAAAAGGGACTGAAACATGCTGATGCCAAGTTACTGTAGCAACAACTGTCTCAACATAGTTTTACTAGAAGTTCTTATCCACAAGTACTTGAGGGTAAGGTCCAGCCCCTTCCCTCATCTATAACATAGTGTATACTTATAGATCTGAGTCCAATTACTCCATATGTTGAGTGGTGATCCCCGTACAGCACTACAATTAAGAAAAAAAAAGATAGGATTTTGTGTTTTGCCTTATCTAATATCATGTCATCTTGGATGGGCAGGTCCAATATTTTGAGGAGTGGAAGCCAGCACGCTGGATATCCCCTACAATAAATATATTGGACTGCCCATCCAATATGACACGATTTAGATAGGCAAAACAAAAAAAAATCCTATCTTTTATTCTCATTCTAAATAGTTTTATTTTAAAAAACAAATCTTCCCCCACTGTAAAAATGAACCAACCCGTACTACCGGCTTGCACTGCGTAACCTTTTACACTCGCGCGTAAACACTTACGCGGAGCCACTATCTATAGCGTGTCCAATAAGATAGGCAAACCAACCAATGCTATTGCGTTTTTGGCTTACTAACTTCGCCCACTGATAAGAATAAAATTTTGGAACTGTTCATTTCCATTTAGTCATGACACAATGTTTGATAGGCAAAACAACAAATCCCATCTTTTTATGTCATTTAGTTTTGATTGTTTTTAAATCACAGAAAAATGGTTTCCTATTATTTTGATGCTATTGGTAAAACAAGACAAAAAAAAATCCTCCGCCCTCCTAAAATGAAACCACCCAAATGTTATGAAAGTAGAAGACTGGCGGCCAATGCTATGTTTAGTAACATGTAACAGAGATGCAAAACTTCCGGAATTCTGGAAAATTGCCTAAAATTTTTATAAAAAAAGCGTGTTATTGTTGGCCACTATTCAACCCATGACTTTTTTTAGTTCTTCTTCAGAGCTGAATATAGTAGTGGACAGGTGTACTATTATCATACTCCAGGATCCCTAATAACTAAAGCTGTGCATGATTTGAAATTTTGTTCTCACAATTGGGCACATAGGACACTTGTAGTGAACATGGTCATACATGTCAATTTCCTAATGCAGTGACAATGGTCAGACCACACCTACTTAGAGTGACCATGGTAGACACACGCTACTTGAAGGTCAACCAAGGTTCAGACATACAGCATAAGTACCATGTCAACCATGCTAGACAATAACCAGATTCCTAATTCGGACAAATGGTCAGATATGAGGGCTTACTTGAAGTGACCTGCGTCAACCATGAGTAGCTATGGGACTACCGGTTCAACCATGATCTGACTTGAGTTCTGGGTTAGTGACCATGGTCAGTCACATTGCACTGAAGTGACCATGGTCCACATGGTCAAATGGAGGTGATAAACATGGTTGACCATGGTATACTTGAAGTGACCATTGGTGAACCAGGTCACAAGGTTGAGACCATGGCTTGACAATGCTTCAGCATGCTAAAGCATGGTCGACCATGGTATTTACTTGAAGTTACCCACACGGTCAACCATGGGTCAAGGCAGGTGATGACCGATGGCGGGACCATGTTCCGCCATGCTAGAGCATGGTCGACCATGGTATCTTGAAGGTTACCATGGCAACCATGGTCAGTCAGGTGATTGACCATGATGACCATGTTCAGCCATTCTAAGCATGGTTTGACCAATAGTATACATGGGGACCATGGTAACACGGTGACATGGTCCAAGCCCCCATGGCTGATCATCGCTGACCATAGTGAACCATGGTCAGCCATTGTTTTGACCATGGTTGACCATGCTAATGCACGGTTGACATTTCGCCTAGGTACTACCCATGTAATTCAATTCCCCAGGACCTCCCTGGGGGTGAACAGGGGTGGGGACTCCATGAGAGAAAAATGTAAACCTTGGAACATTTGGCAATATCTTTGGTTCCTAGATGAGTTAGAAAATCGCCAAAGTGGGGTATGTAGGAGGGAAAAAGGACCTACTAATACCATGAAAATTCATTCCCAGGGTCCCACCTGGGTCTGTTGAGGGGGGGGATTATTATTGCACAAAAAAGTCTCTGGACCGGGGTGCGGAGGAAAAATGTCAACATTCAAAACAAGGTCACATTTAGCCATCTGGTGGGCTACTGCATTTTTGTTGAGTATGATGGAGTTCAGCGATGAGGTATGTTTAAAGTATTTGGTGGTTCTGGTAGGTTATGATGAGATATTTTTGTGTGGTTATAGATAGGTCTTCGACGATGTTTTGATGAGTTATGGATTAAATTAGGCAAAAGGGTAAAAAAACTTGGAAGGATTGCCTTGGTTTATTTTAAGGACACTGGCACATTTGAAAAATAGTACAAAAGCCCTCACCCAAAATGAATTAAGACCAATCGCCTTCCTATGGGTAAACAGAATGATTTTAATTAATTCAGCAGACGATTGAAAATGGCGTTAAACACAAAACACACGCGTTATACATGTTCCCCCGCTCTATGCACACTGTTTGATGTCTATAACCTTTGTGGTTTAAAATCAGTGAGAACGAGTCAAATATTCATGTAATAGTTACAAATTTGTTGATTAAAGTTATGGAAACTTAAAAGTTGCCTACAAAATTACATGGATGTATGTTCCTCATATCAAATGTCCTATCGTTGTTGTGATGTACTTATGTGTAAAATATATCTAGGTCTTCCAATAGCCTATCAGACTATCATTTGAGAGCAAATTGAAGACATTTTATATTTTGTGAAAATGTGCCAGTGCCGCTTTAAGGTGGGTGGTCTAAGAGAGTGTTGGGGCCAGGAACTTAGGGGGTGGTCTGGGTAGTTGAAGTTTCACTTCTTGGTATCGCAAACATCGGCCATGGACATTTTACGCATTTCGTAAATATGAGTTCGCCTTGTTAACATCGCATTGGTGTTCGTAGCCCTGATTAGATGGACATTGCAATTATTAAAAGAAGATAAATGCAGATCCTTCAGCAATAGGTTGTTTGTAAAAACCCCCAACAAATTTTTTTTTTTCAAGTGGTATTTCATTTATCAAATATACATGAGTAATACATCAGGATAGGAGTGGAGAGTTCTAGAAAACTAGCCAGCTGGGTGACATCACACTTGCATGGAGGAATATGAGGGAAATACATGGAACAGTATATAAACAAGAATTTGATAGTTACATACTGTGTACTGATATAATTGAGAAATGGTGATGATGGAAAACCATTGTACTTTAAACTGAAACATTAAAAAATGGTTGTAATAATAAGTTGGGAACAGTTGTGTTTAATACATGTGAAGGGGGGGGGTAATTTTTGTTTTATTGTAATTTTTAAACTGCTAATTGTGTGTATGTGTGTTTCTCAAATTTTGTTTTCAAAAATGTTCAAGGGTACATTGAGAGATATAGTTGGGGATCATAACCTCAATCTGCGTTGTGGCCTTCTAATTCCACAAATGAAATTTAGCTGAAGTTCAATTCCATATAGCCTGTGAACCGTGGGTACTAAATATGTAGACAACGTAAAGATGAGGGTCTAGACAAGGATTAACTGAGTACAGGGGCAATGTGGATCCATCACACATGCATTAAATATATTTCATATATTCTGAAATAAGACATGGCCTACAGTTTGATTGCAGAATTTATAGTACAACCATGTAAGGGTTATTGTTTTACAAATACATGGAATTTACAAAATCTTATCTGAAGGACTAGGTTTTTTTTCTGTGGCCATTCATGATAACCTGGCAAATTCGACCTAGAATAAATGATGGAAAAAAAATTAGTCTCTGCATTCATGATGCAATTGGGATTTAAGGCACTATCAGGATGCTCTAAATCAGAAAATCGAAAAAATCATCAAAAATCAGATTGGGTTGCATTGTTTGGAACAGTACGGTATCCACAAACATAGTCCCCTTACAAATGATAGGCCAGAAACAACCGAAGAAGACAAAAAATCAGAAGTTTTAGTCATTAGTGTCCAAACACTTATTACAACACAAAACTGAATGACGAATCCTATCTGAACACTGCTGTTCTGTTTCTTCCTTTCTGTAAATTGGTCAGTTGGAGAAAAGAACTTTGAGAATTCTACAGACTTTCCTTTACTTTAAAGTTTCTGCAAAATAAATAGATTGGACTTTTCAGATAAATCAACTGATAGTGTCTTAAATATTCTTGTCGTCTTTGCTGTAGTACTAAGAGTCAAACAATGGGAGACACCATCTAAGGTCACTGCAAACAAAAAGGTATCAGTATGGTGTTGTAGTCAGAATTATCAGGTCCCTCGTGTCCCACATTCAATAAATGGATGAAGCTCTTCTTTGCAGAGTCTATGCTACAATACAGGAAATGGAATTTTGTTCTTAACATGGCTGAGTTCATATATCACATAACAAAACACCTGGACCGTGCTAGGCACTTTTCCTGTTCCTCGCAAACCAAGACTTCAGTGTTAAAGGATTGGCCAGTTGTGAGCATGCTGCCAACACCCTTGTGTGGGCAGGACCAGTAGTAGAGGCAAGGCCTAGAGTGAGCGATTTGTTGTCGAGAAATTAAGAGCAACTTCTGCTCCAGAAGCTGTCTCGATAGTTTAGCAAGTCGCTTCACTGCGCGTTAAAACAATGGAGACTGCTGAAGCGAAGCTCTGGCCAAAAAGGTACCCCAAAAGCTAAGTCCTATTGAATATAGAACATAGACATTGAAACTTGGAATGTGCATTTTAGGTTACTATCTTTAGTTTGGTTCTAGTTTTCTACACAAAAAACTGATTTGTTGGGAAAATCTCTGAGTCAGCCTTAATACATATCGTATGGAATAGTTAGGGCATAATCAAGAACCATTCAAACAATGTCACTCTTTTAGGTTTTTTTTTGCAAGTTCTCGAAACGCCCAATTTTGTAAAATTTGATTTTCAAAATGTCTATAGGGTGAAAAAAGTTAATACCATATCTATGAGTGAGTGAGTGAGTGAGTGAGTGACGGAGTGAGTTGAGTGAGTGAGTGAGTGGAGTGAGGAGTGAGTGAGTAGTGAGTGAGGAGTGAGGACTGAGTGAGTGAGTGAGTGAAGCGTGAGTGAGGAGGTAAGGTTAGTGAGTGAGTGAGGTGAGTGAGTGAGGGAGTGAGGAGGGAGGGGGAGGGAGGAGGGAGGGAGGGAGGGAGGGAGGGAGGGAGGGAGGGAGGAGGGATGGGAGAGGGAGGGAGGAGAGGAGGGAGGGAGGGGTGGGATGGATAGGGCACGCAATTATAATATTCTTTGCATAACCTTAATTATTCTTATTCCATAACCTTAAAGTTTTAGTGTGGCCACATTTCTTTGTTTTATAGTTGGTTTTATAGCTTTTACTCTGTATCTCTGCTTGTATTAGCCTTCGGGCTATCATGATGTGTCTGTTTAATGAAACCAAAAGAAGGAATTATAGGTATCTTTATAATTGAGCTAAAATCCCCACAAAATTTGTGCTTGACTTGGAGTGGCATTTTGTATATGATCTCAATGTTTCCACAATTTTTCAGGTCTGTGAAGTTGTTTATAGCCTGAAGTTATGATCAAGGCAATTATAGTCGAATTAGGTCGTCCATACTCAAGTAGTGTGCAATTTTATATTTCAGAGGGAGTTCGTCCAAATTCACACTTTTCAGACCATCAGGCTTACTCTTCAGACTCTATTAATCCTTGGAAAAAAAATAGGTCCTTGTCAATTATTTAAATGAATCTGCAAGTTAGATAGGTATTCTTACAACACCAAGGTTTTTGGGTTATGTGAATGAAGCAATCATAACATGCACCTTAAATATGCAGATGGGGAATTTGAAGTTGAAGCTATTGAAACTGTTGAGATATAATTATTGGCTTTAGAGGTGAGTAGTCCCTCGGTGCATTGACTGATTCCTGTGATTGCGCTCTTCTGTAAACAGTATTACTTGCGTGCGTTGAGATGCGCTTATACGTAGAAAATTATAGTGTCCTAAGATCTGAAAACATTTTCAAGATATGAGCCTCTTCAGGGGTAACTTTCTTGAAAGAGACTGATCTGTTCAAGATTATTTTTAACTTTTTATAAATGATGGTTCTAGAATTTACTAAAGTGTCATGTTGATAAAGGTTTTTTAAAATTTGTTTTAATGTTAAAAGGTGCAATGAGAAATGAGAGATTTTTGAGGCACCCAAATTGTGTCCTAATAGTAATTTCATTTAGGACTAAACACTCAATAGGATTCGCCTGGTATTTGGCTGACAAGAAAGCCGTTAAAAGATAGGACAAAAGTGATACGATTGCTATATTTCAATGTAAAGCATAAGCTGAAATGTGTATCTGCTCCCTCTACGCAATTCGTAATTTCACATACAATCTTTGTACTAAAGAAACATTCTCAGCTAATTACTTTCCTGATGGGGTTATTGTATGGAAAGCTTGCACAGGGGAAAATACACTTTCAATTTTTAAGGGACACTGATAGGTGAAATCTCTAGGTGCACTTTAATGTACCTTTATCTGAATGCACGAATGACCACAATTGTGTTGACGGGGTTGTTAAATTTTTAATCCTCACTCACTCACTCAGGGACAAAATTTCCGAGAGTCCCAAGTGTATTAAAATAGAAATGTGCTTTTTGAATGGGTTTCCTAATACCGCTTTGTAGAGATATAGACTTTGACATTTTCTAATCAGCAAGTAAAACCTCAGTGACGAGTTATAGTAAAAGCTAAGTAACTGAGGATAGATTAATGCAAGACACCAAGGACTAAGCTACTAGATGTTCCGCGGATGCTGTATATTAAAAAGCTGCTCATGTTTAATCTGACCAGTTCAGCAGCAAAAAAGGGACTGAAACATGCTGAGAGCCAAGTTTATGTAAACCACTGTACAACAGAGTTTACTAGAGAAGTTCTTATCCACAAGTATCTGAGGTGGTAAGGTCCAGCTACTTCCCACTCTCTATAAAATAGTGATCTTAAAGATATGAAAGTCCAATAGCTCCAATATTTTGAGTGGTGGATCCCAGTACAGACTACAATTAGAGAAAAAAAGATCGGATTTGTTTTTTTGCCTTTCTAATTATGCATGTCAAATTGATGGGCGTCCAACGATTTGAGTAGGGATGCCAGCAAGATGGTACATACAATAAATATATTGGATGCCATCCAATATGACACGATATTAGATAGGCAAAAAAAAAAAAATCCTATGCTTGGTATTCGTCATTTCGTAAAAGTTTATTTGAACAAAGCAAAAATATTCCCCCACTGTAAAAATGAACCAACCCGTACGAATGCTGCCACTGTGTAACCTGTATACACGGTGCGCGTAAAACTTACGCGGCGACGCACTATCTAATATCGTGTAATAGAGAGGCACAACCAATGATCGTTTTTGTTTGCTTACTAAAAACTGCCCCCACTGAATCCAGAATTAAAAAATTTTGGATGTCATTCCTGCATGACACAATGTGGATATGCCAAAACAACAAATGCATCTTTATGTCATTTAGTTTTTGATTGTTAATCACGCAGAAAATTGGCCTATTTTTGATGATATGGTAAAAAAAAGACAAACAAAATCTCCTCACTTAAAATAAACCAACCATGTTATGAAAATTAGAAGGACGTGGCGGCATGAGGTTAGTAACATGGTAACAGAGACAGAGATGCAAAATTCCGGAATTCTTGGAAAAATTGCAAAATTTTTAAAAAATCGAGAAATTATTTTTTTCACATTATGGATGGGTTGATGTTATTCAGTATTTAATGCATATGCACATTTGTTTGGTGGTTACCCCTTTTAACTCCTCTGTAGCGTTTATTTGGGAAACCCACATCTTAAAGTTGCTGCATCGAAATGAAGGTTGGCCTCTGGGGCAAGGGTGGATCAATTTTCAGGCAATTATGATATATGCCCACTGATACCCTGATTACTGTCTTTTCAGGGACAAGCATCATGCATATGCAAAATGGCTTGCATGTAGGAGGACTGTTCTGTATGAGGCATGTGCTAGGGTGCTTGCTAGGGACTGACAACTTTGCAGTTCACAATTTATTCAAAAACGACTATATATAATGATATAGAACATAATCCAGTGATTTGGTTAGCAAACGAAGAACCAAATAGTACACGAGAACTGAACCAATTGCCACCGGATATATGGAGGCAGCCATATTGGACTGGTGACCTCTATGACCTGTCGACCTAAAATATTTTCTATTCAGAGTATTGGGATATAACTATGAAATTGCGTTGTGAAAATATCTTTGAACTATTGAGAATTTTTTTAGCAATTTGAATACTGTATTTAGAAAGTTCATGATATGAATAGAAAACAGGAAAGCGACATGGGAAATTATGTGCCCTGATTTAGGCTTTGACCCTCCACATGACCCTTGTTCAAAAAAGTTTTTAGTTTTCAGAAGAAGATTAAATCCACCAAAAACTATTTGATTGCATTGGATTATGATGACTCATATGTGGCAACAAAGGCCAAATTACCCAGGACATTACAATATAAAAATACATATATAAAATATGATTAACATTAAAAATAAAAATAAGTATAATTTTAAATAGAACAGATCACAACCATCCAAACAAGGCACCAATATGACAATCACAATGACATATTTGTCCCTGAATTTCTGGAAACGTGAATAATTTTCAATATTTATTTGTTTATACTTAAAATATGATAAGAGTGCATGATATTGTAGAATCCAATCTGAGTGAAGTGAAAGCCGTTGGGAATGTTTGCAAACAGAAACAGTGTCTTAGCTCATGAATCTTTTACCTTTGCCGTGTTCTGCTCTAAACTGTAAGTTTCACAAACTTGCAAAGATTCCAGAATTAAAAACGTTCTTGCGATGGAATATAAAATTAAAAAAGGGATTTTGGTAGTGGAAAAGATATCTGTTGAATTAGGCTAAAAGGTTTGTTTGATGAGAAAGAGGTTTCGAATTTGCAGTCATCGCAGTCAGTGTAGGCCATTTTTGTGGCATGGGATAATAAACGAACTTTAGAATTTCTGAAATTCTCAAAACTTAGGGTGGATTAATCGAGCATTTTCCTCAGCTAATCCTTTCGATGGGATTTTTGGAGGAAAGCTTTCCATCAGGGGCAAAATCAGTACTTCAATTTTTAAGGGACACCTGATATGTGGAAGGGTTTTCAGATAAGCTTTTGTAAATGCCTGCTTGAACTCTATTAATAAATATTTGATCACCTCATATCGAGGGCTTGGAGATCAAAGGAAGAAATAGTAAAGAATTTATTGAATCTTGGCTGGGAATACTGCTTTTGAGAAATTGAGGTTAATATTTCTACTATGCAAATCTCGTCATTAATCAAAAAGTAAACACCTCAAAAGCTGATAGTAATGTAAGCAAAACATTTATATAAAATGCTTTAGTATGAAGCTATTATGAAACAGCAAGAATTAAAGAATTCTTTCTTTTCGTGTTGAGTTACGTCCTCTGATTGTCACCCCGATATACGGATGCTGGACCACATGAAAGGCATCATTTGGAAGTAGGCTAGATACCAAAGGAGGTACAAAGCCAGAAGGTGGTCATGGGAAAAATCCTGGGTGAAACGAGTAATAAACAGATTAAACTGCCCAATTTGAGGAAGTGACTCCGCCACAGACAAAAGAAAAGAAACAAACAAAATGAATACCGAGTAGAATTAGTGCGATTTTAAAGCCAGTTTGGAAACTGCCATTTGCTTGAGCCTAACAAATTTGTGGGAAGGGGAAGGGGGTTCCAAAGCAATGCCACCTGCCACATATAAGGCTTTTGTCACCAATATCTTATCTGCTAGATGTTATACCACCTACCAAATGCACTCGATTGGTGTAGACCAACTACCAAGATGTTTTCAAAGGTTTAATCGGACAAAAACAAGTACAAAAAGGAAAAGCCGTGCAACCTTGTTTGAACTTGCATTGCTCTCGTACTCGTACCCATTAGAAAACCCCACTGGAGCAAACCCATGCTTCGATTTTCTGTTGTCATGGACAGAAAATTTGAATCATCATCATACATAAAGATAGCGTATTCGGCTTATTCACTTCAGGTGTGATGATACGATGGTTAAGCAATGCAAAAAAACCGGGTTGAAAAAAAATTGGAGGGGCTTCTTTCTGGAATGTCCTTGTTCCCTAAGGGGAGAATGTATGCTGATTTCATGACGAAACCCCTCCTCCCACTCATCAAAATGTGATTTTGGGATCAGGAAGTAAAGTTTCTAATTAAGGCCAAGTAAGAAATAAACCAGTTGATCGTCCAAACTTTTGAAAAAAGATTGGTGAGGGAGGACCCTTATTATTGGTTTTTTTTTTCAAACATGGCCACCATGATCGGAAAAATGGCCACCATGATACATCTGAAAAATGGTTTTACTATCATAGGCCTACTGTCCACGGGTCAAAGATTAATTCCCCATAGTTTTTAGTGTTTTTAAATAACAAAATAACAAAAAAAGCGGAGCGGGCGGGGATGATCAAATGGTTTATTCTTTTACTGGCCTAACCACATTTATTAAGACACCCTGTTCCTATGGGCAATTAAAGGGGCATGAGGATATTTCCATGAGGATACAAATTTCTCTAAATTGCACTTGATTTGGACACCCCTACCGAGAAATGCTTTTGAAGGGTTTTTTTATTGGACAAGTAGAAAAAGGAAACCCACAAACTATGTTTTGAATTGTCTGCTGTCCTTATGCCCCATTGAGAAGCAAGCTTTGATTTCTGTCCTGCCAACAGAAAATACTAAATTAAAAAAAATTTTTTATTAGTTGTTAAATATTGACGGGTTTCTAGCTTAATCACTTTATGTGTGATTTCAAGCAATAATCGCTAGTCATTTTGTCAAGAGCCCCAATTTTCAAAATTTGGAGATTTTTGACCAAGGTATATTAAACTATACCAGTGAATGTACACGCTCAAAGTGTGAATTTTTATAAAAGAAGCTATTCTGTGATTAGAATCGTGATCCTTCAATTTGTAATTTTGGGTGGTAACTGGAAACACCAATTCTGTCTCTGTCCATTGTGAAAATAGTGCCAAATGGGCAACTGGTGAACAGGATATATTTGCTCATGCATCAAAGTATTGTCAGAATTCAACTGAAATTTTGAAAATAACCCTTTTCTCCCCAGCTAATATCTAGCCAATAAAGTGAGATGCTAGAATCTATGAAAAGGCAACCTGTAACTATGATTATTTTAAACACCTTTATTGTTTAAAACTTGACAAACACTCCTAACAAGTGTTTGTGGTCGCCCAGTAACATTTGGCTGTGGGCTTATGTTATGTGAATAATAGATTGGGAGAGTTGTTATGTGTGATGGATAGGTTCATTCAAACAGAACAAATATCTCAAATCAGTTGTAGCTCATCAACACAGTGACTGACTAGATGTATCACAACTTGGTAAGATGATACCCCATAGTAAAGTCTACTATTGCATTATGTTGATGATGGAATTCATGGACGGGTTATGAGTACATGATCAGGTAATTGTTACAATGTGTTAATAATGTTCATCGATTACAAGTCCTGGAGGCAATTATTGATATCACTCAAGATGAAGGTAAGCTCATGGTTTTAATTTGATGGGGACGCATACAGGAATCTGCTTACCTTCAATCCGATGTGAGGAAACAAATTGCATTGTTCTTAGGCAGATGCGACAGAACACTCCCCATAAAATATATTCCCCACATAATTATATATTCATTTCGAGTCACCCTGTATGACGACAAACCCACCCCACAAGTGACGTCATACCCAATCCTCTTCCTCTTTTCGTCTTGTGAATTCGACAAGATTGGTAACGTTATGTTAACTCTTGATTTCTGTCGAATTTGGCTCCGATTTAGCTACTGGTGGCCCTGTGAACATTGTGAAAAATCTGTAAATGTATTTATTTA